>WNWK01010793.1:0-68276 GCA_009830355.1 Cherax destructor | reverse complement strand
ATCTAATTTTTTAAACCCTTTCTTCAGTAAAGTTTTTGAGGCTGGGGGATCAGATAAAGAATTCGATATTGTTTATTTAGACTTTAGTAAGGTTTTTGATAGAGACCGACCAAAACTGTTAAAGGGGGGGCAGCTCATGGCAAAAAAGTGCCATGGATCGAGCCCTGGTTCCCCAAAAGGGAAGGAGATTTAAATAAAGGGGGTTTAAATGAAGGGGGACTTGTAACAAGTGGTGTTCCCCGGGGGATCAGTTTTGGGGCCCATTTTTTTAATAATATATATCAATGACCTTGATGGGGGAATTACTAGTGATATGAGAAATTGGACAAGAAGATAGGTGGATAATTGATTCAAACATGATGCCCAAGAACTTCGGGAAGATTTAGAAAACTTAATTCGTGGTAAAAAAAGGGGAAGGGGTTTTCCCAATGTAGAAAAAGGGGAAGGGTTCGGGTTTTTGGGGGCCCATAACCCAAGTTAAAGTTAAATAACGTAGAACTTACCTACGGGTTTTGAAAAGGAATTAATAAGGAAGGGCAGAAACCCTTTAAAACCCAAAGGAAAATGCCTAAGCGTACGAATAAGGCAAAAATTTTAGGGGGATTTATATCAAAAGTGTTACAACAGAAGTCCAGAGGTTATATTACAGCTTTATACCCCCAAGAAAGGGCCCACCGATTACGCAGTTTAATTTTCCCATATTCCAAAAATTGGACATAAATTCGTTAAAAAACATTCGGCGTGAATACAAATTAATACATAGATTGGGGAAATCTTCCTTACGAAGAAAGATTGAAGACCCTAGAATTCATTCACTTGTAAGACGTAGAATGGGGGGAGACATGATCGAGGTATAAAGTGGAAAATGGGTATTAAAAAAGGGGGATAAAAAACTTGGGATATCTCTCCAAGAGAGAAAACCCCCCCAAAAATGGATTTTGTTTGATAAGTTTAGATTTAGAAAGGAATAGGAAAAAATATTGGGTTTTGGGAAAAAGGGGAGTTTATGAGGGAACAGTCTGCCTAGTAGGGTTATTGAAGCTAGGGCCTTGGGTAAATTTTAAAATTTTGGGTTGGGTAAATTCAAGAAAAGGGGAGGGGGTGGGTTTGGGGTGGGGCTCCGGATGGTGGGAGAATTTTTCCCAAAACTTATTTTTGGGTAGTTTGAAAATTGGGTTGAGCAAAACTGTTAGTGGGATGGATTGTTAAGGACCTGCCTAGTATGGGGGAAAAGGGCCCCGCAGTGTTTCCTTTTTTATGTTCTTTTGTTCTATAAAAGAGGGTACTGAAGGAGCTGAAGCACCCCCTCCATCCCAAAAACACCATGGGAGCTTTAAGCACCTGGGCCTTTTACCAGGGGAAAAATGAGCCAAGCACTTGGTCCATCACCAGGGACTGGAGCCGAAGCACCTGATCCATCACCCGGGCAAAAAAATTGGGGAAGCACCTGGTCCTTCACCATGGCACTGAGGGACCAAAGCACCTGGTCCACCCCCAGGGCACTTTAAGAAGGGAAAAACCCCCATCACCAACTGGTCCACACTAGGCAGGTCCTCCCTCAAACCCAAAACCAATCCTTTCCACAAACAAAAACTCCTGCCCAACCCTCCTACTCCATCCATGGAATATGCTTTGATAATCAGGACACTATAAAAGAGGGTACTGAAGGAGCTGAAGCACCTGGTCCATCACAAGAACACCATGGGAGCTGAAGCACCTGGTCCTTCACCACGGCACTGAATGAGCTGAAGCACTTGGTCCATCACTAGGGTACTGAAAGAGCCGAAGCACCTGATCCATCACCAGGGTACTGAATGAGCCGAAGCACCTGGTCCTTCACCAGGGCACTGAGGGAGTCAAAGCACCTGGTCCATCACCAGGGCACTGAATGAGCCGAAGAACCTGGTCCATCACCAGGCCGTTGAAGGAGCAGAATCACCTGGGAACTGACAACACACGACTCTGTGAAGAGGAACATAAGAAAGGACCTGAAACTCTTCCCAAGAATTAAAATTAGTTTAATTTATCATTAAATTCTTCCCAAATTTTATTAATTATAAATGAATCCAATTTATATAAACCAAAAGAAATATTCATATTATTTTCAAAACTACTTTTTATGAAACATGATTCTCTTATATTCCTCTCAACCATGGACTTGCTTGATACAACTTTCTCAGCATTTTGAAAATCAATTAGATGGTTAAAATCTCTCACATGAATAAATAGAGCATTAAAATCTTGTCCAGTTCTAACGCTATATTTATGTTGTTTTAATCTTAGTTCAAGACTTTTACCGGTTTGACCGTAATAAACTTTATATTTTATAGGGAATCTTATAGACACATCCGTCAGCATTTTGGGGGGAATTTTTTATCAAAAGTCTTTTTACTGTATCAAGATTTTTAAATACTACTTTGATATTAAAATTCTTAAGAAAGGAAGGTATATCAACCAAGTTTTCATGGTAAGGGAGAACCAACATATTTTTGGTTGAATAGGGTTGGTTGTCCCTTTTTGGATTGTGAAAAGTGTTTCTAGCTATTTTAAAAGATTTATCAATTACGTTTCTTGGGTATTTTAAATCATTAGCTATTTCATAAATTTTAGAGATTTCTTCATCTATGAACTCTGGACTACAAATACGTAAAGCTCTCAAAAACATTGAAGAGAAAACCGACACTTAAACTCTATCTTGATGTGAAGAATAATAGTGTACATAGGAACAATTATTTGTAGGTTTTCTGTAAATTTTAAATTTATAATCAATGTTACCCTTAATAATAAAAACATCTACGAAGGGCAGTGAGTTATTTACTTCGAATTCAACAGCAAAATTTATAGAATGAGCTAAGCTATTTAATTGCACAAGGAAATGGTTTATGTCTACATTCTTAGGCATAAGGCACAAAATATCATCAACATATCTATACCACTTAGCTCTATTGGAAAGGATTGTGTTAAGCAATCTTGTTTCGAAAAATTCCATATATAAATTACTAAGAACAGGTGAAAGAGGATTTCCCATTGCCATACCAAACTTCTGAGTGTAAAACGCATCATTAAATACAAATTTTGCATCAACAATACAAAGTTTAATAAGTTTAATGATAGTAGGAACTGGCAATGGTAAATCGTAATTAACCAGTTCTTCAGATAAGAAACTTAGTAAATCATCAACTGAAACTTTTGTAAACAAGGAACTAACATCAGAACTAACCATATTGAAATTATTTAAATCAGTCAAGGTGCTTAATTTATCAACTAAAGCTAAGTTGTTTTTAACATTAAAATTAGAATTTTTTCCAACAATTGGGCTCAAAATATCAACAAGCCATTTAGAAAGTTTATAGGAAACTGAACCTATGGAGCTAATAATTTTTCTAACAGGATTACCAGGTTTGTGTGTTTTTATTAATCCATACATATAAGGTAAAGATGGATTAGTGGAAGTAAATTATTTAATTATTTCATCTTTGCCCTTCAATAGATGTTTTATTGTTTTATTGAAATTGCTGTTAACAGTTTCTAAGGGATTCTTTCTAAGTTTAGAATAGGTTTCAAAGTCATCTAGGAGGTTATTCATTTTATCTTGGTAATCGGTTTCTTTCATAATTACTATTGCATTTATTTTATCTGCTTTAGTAAGGCGCAATTTTTTATTATTCAAAAGTGAATCATAAGACTTAAAAAATCTTTGAGGGCAATTGGGAATATTTTGTTTTAACATTGAGCTATATACCATCCCCTTACTAATATTAATTTCATCAGTGGATAAATCAGAGGATTTTTCTAAATTACAAAAGGTTTTTACAATTTCAACATTATTAAGTTTTTTTAAGTTGCAAAACTTAAACCGAAACCAAGAGCAGCAGTTGTATTTTTATCTAATATTTCATCTGATAAGTTAATTACAAAATTTAATTGATAATAGTGATTGGACAAAGCACGCTAATAACAATTTTGCTTTGGGGTTAAACAAAGAATTTACTTTAAAGAAGCTTTTAAGTTAGGAGGCTTACCAAAAGAAGAATAAGATACTCTAATGTTGTCTAAGAAAGTGGTTAAGTGATCGCTGTGATAGTGTTGTTAAATGGTGGAAATCTATAGCATTCCACTTAGGTGGTATCTGATGTGCATTTTACTGATTGTCTCTGTTGGTAGTGATTAATTTTGGCACTTTCCTTAACCCAGTTTGAAATTGGGAACCAGATTTTTTACTTCACTAACGATAAATTTTATTTTGGTTTCTACTATCTTTGTGCTATATTTCCTACTTTTCACATTAGCCCAAAAAATGAATTTATTATGTGTATAATTTCATGATAACATTTGTCAAATGCTTTAGCAACATCAGTGTACACCACATTTGACTTTTAGATTTCTCCCAAAGCTCCAGTAACCTCTTTATTAAAAGCTAATAGTTGTGTAAAGCATGATCTTCCCGCTTTAAATCAAAGTAAGTTTTGGTTAAGTAAAATATTGTAATCCATGATCTTAGTAACCTGGCGTCTTACCACCCTTTCAATTGCATCTGATTTGTAGAAAGGCAGAGGTAATTAAAATCATTTGAATTTTAGCTCCTCTGATGTTGGGCAGTAAAGGTTATGCTTTTAGCTAAACTAGTAATTTTACGTTTACCCATCCCTTCAATGACTTCTATGATGAGTGATGTCACTGCAACAGGTCTGTAATTATTTTCCACTATTATTAGGTATCCCCGAAAGGGAAGCTTAAGTCGTTGCCTGAGTATTTTTGCTTTTATAATTCTTGTTTCTTTTTTCCTTTCCCCCCAAAGTTCTGTTGTTATTTCGCTCATAGTACGAGAAGGCGTTACCCAGATCGGCTTCAAATTTTCAACGAATGTGTACGATAACTAGGGTAAGTATCATGCAACTACTGGCATGTGCAAGTGCCTTAAGACCAAAGTTGTAGATTTCAGAAATGGTTCCATCAAACGTCTCAGTTTCTGGGCTTCAGACATTAAATAAATGGGCATAAAGTGTGTAGAAAAACGTTTGCCAATTTTATGTGTAAAATAGTGTGATATTATTATTTATGTTAAATCACATTAAATACACTCAATGGACACTTTATTAGGTATACCTGTGCACTTGATCGCTAATGCAAATTTCTAAACGACCAATGAAGTGACAGTGTTGCGAGTTCCATAGTTGAGTGATAGAAGGTGGAATTAATAGATCTTCCTGCTCTGCTACGGGTTTAGTTGCCCGCCCCCACAACGTATAACTATTCTGAGATTTAAGCCAAGACTGAAGGTATAGAGGGTGGACGCTCACGGGACGTCCACGTTTTAAGTATTGTCACGTGACTCCTGCCGCATAACGCCTGGGGTGTACAGTTGAAGAAAAATGTTCGTGGATAGTCACTCCAGACGTAGTAAACAGAGGAGTAGAGACTATTTTCATGAATGAAGTAGTGCAATTCTTAACGACGAAGGTGACTGGTTGGCAAAATTAATTGCCAGTACTTTCTGTGCATCCATGTATATCATAAATTTATGAATGCATACATGAATTTATTACCTTCCGGATATTATATCCAATATTATAAAAACATAAAAAAAATTGAAAAGGTAACTGAATATATTGTAAGGAAAGCATTATGATTGGTAACAGGTCTGTAATCATCACACATCAGTTATATCTACTTATGAAAGGGTAATTTTAATGAACGAGGTCTACATAATGTCTTGCACAATACTGTTAATTTGCATAATAAATACTTTAAAATAATATTCAACTAACCAAGGTGGTCTTTAATAACACCATGTTGTAGCTACTTGTTTATGCTGTTATTCAACACAAATAATAACAATCACTTATTCAACGTTGCATAATCTCTATCCCTCATTCATATATATATATATATATATATATATATATATATATATATATATATATATATATATATATATACATATATATATATATATATAAATTATTAACATATCGGCCGTTTCCCACCAAGGTAGGGTGGCCCGAAAAATAAAAACTTTCATCATTCACTTCATCACTGTCTTGCCAGAGGCGTGCTTACACTACAGTTATAAAACTGCAACATTAACACCCCTCCTTCAGAGTGCCGGCACTGTACTTCCCATCCCTAGGACTCAAGTCCGGCCTGCCGGTTTCCCTGAATCCCTTCATAAATGTTACCTTGCTCACACTCCAACAGCACGTTAAGTCCTAAAAACCATTTGTCTCCATTCGCTCCTATCTAAGACGCTCACGCATGCTTGATGGAAGTCCAAGCCTCTCACACACAAAACCTCTTTTACCCCCTCCATCCAACCTTTCCTAGGCCGACCCCTACCCCGTCTTCCCTCCACTACAGATTTATACACTCTCGAAGTCATTCTATTTTGTTCCATCCTCTCTACATATCCGAACCATCTCAGTAACCCCTCCTCAGCCCTCTAGATAATAGTTTTGGTAATCCCGCACCTCCTCCTAATCTCCAAACTACGGATTCTCTTCATTATATTCACACCACACATTGCCCTCATACATAACATCTCCACTGCCTCCAGCCTTCTCTTTGTTGCAACATTCACCACGCATGCTTCACACCCATATAAGATCGTTGGTATAACTGTACTCTCATACATTCCCCTCTTTGCTTTCTGGATAAAGTTCTTTGTCTCCACAGACTCCTCAGTGTACCGCTCACCTTTTTCCCCTCGTCAATTCTATAATTCACCTCATCTTTCATAGACCCATCTGCTGACAAGTCCACTCTCTCTCCAATCTGATATTCAGTCTTCGGTAACCTTAATTTTTTTATCCTCATCACCTCTTTCCAATACTCACCTTTAATTTCCTTCTTTTACTTACCATACCAAACTCTGCAACTTCTTTTCAAAATCTCCCAAAAGCACAGTGTCATCAGCAAAGAGCAACTCTGACAACTCCCACTTTGAGTTAAATTCTTAATTTTTTAACCCCACACCTCTTGCCAACACCCGAGCAATCACTTTCTTACAACTCCATCTATAAATATATTGAACAACCATGGTGACATCACACATCCCTGTCTAAGGCCTACTTTTACTGGGAAATAATCTCCCTCTCGCCTACATTCTCTAACCTGAGCCTCACTATCCTCGTAAAAACTATTCACTGCTTTCAATAACCCACCTCCTATTCCATATATTTGCAACATCTGCCACATTGCTCCTCTATCCACCCTATCATATGCCAGCAGTAACAACCTAGTTGATCAGGCCCTGATCCACTGGGAGGCCTGGTCGTGGACCTGGCCGCGGGGCGTTGATCCCCGAAATATCCTCCAGTTGATGAAAAAGAGACTTTTGTATGGAGGGACTTTATTGAGATGTTTTGCCTGTAGACAGGTTCTTTAGTTTGGTGAGTGGCATTTGCATCGCATTCTGTCCTTTACTGTCTAGGTGAATAGCAAGTTGGGAGCACTGCAGGATGCTTACCGGTCCTTCCGACGGTAGGTTTGGTTAAATTGAATACTCTTTGATATAAATTATTCCGTTTTTGTTTTGTTCTGATTAGTGCAGCTTCCAGGCAACTGCACTGTATTTTGTAAATTAATTATATTACCACCTCGTCGTCCCAAGACATCCATTGGGTGTGCAGCCTGGGTCCTAAATATCACGCAGGAGTTATTCATGGTGTGAGGTCTGCTCACACGCTGGTGATCTTTCAAAATAATCAGTAGACTACGAAAATCTCTTCCAAGTATTCCTGGTGACACCCACCACTTGGAAGGAAGTACATACCAGAACCACGACAACGCAGGCGTGTACATCATTCCAGTGATGGAACAGTTATAAGTATGCTAAGAAAAAAATCGCGCAAAGACAAATAAGTGTTTTGGTACTACAACAAACAGTATGAAGCCGACAAGTGAAGGAAAAAAGAAACACTTGCAGAGGGACATTACTGTCCCTCTATGTAATTGTGGAAGAGGCTTCTGCTGAAGAATCCTCTTCCTAAGGCAAAACGTTTGAATACAGTTACTCTCTGCAATAGTCACTTTCTTCCAGTCTGTTGGAACAATTTGCCTATAAAAATGTTATGCATAAACTGTGTTCGATCTATAAATACAACTGAAAATACTCCCAAGAAGATATAGACACCTTCATAAGCAGTAAATTTCCTTCTACCATCATGGATACGCATAACAAATGCAATCAAGTGAATTTAAATCGAGAACCAACATTTAAAACACGATTACACGCAGAGGCAAACCTCATCAAGACTACACTACCTACAGAAGCTACTAACCTCAACATATTACTCCACACTCAAATAATTATGCAAGGGCTGCCTAGGAGAAAAATTACCAAGTGAGATTAATTAAACACAGAGCAAAGTATGCTTCCTTAAATTTTCCCTCACTCAGCACCATAATTTCTAGGAGTGATTCTCCCTCATCTACTGGTGTAGCTTATGGTCTAATTTGCAAAGAAGGATACTTAGTGGTACCAGTTGATAATGAGAGACTTGCACTCTGGCGTAGTAATCCCAGAGATTGCTTGATATAAACTATTTTATTATAATTAGTGTCAGACTTCTCAAGAATTAATTTGATGAATTCTGCATATTTTCTGATTTTAATCAATGTTCTACAATTATGTTGAAAACTTTGTTTCATACATTTATTAGCTTTTATTTTGTGTGTAGTTATGCCCCTGAGGATTCTGCAATATATTGTATTTTAACTCACATATTAAAAAATATTAGAATATATTGCTATTTTAAGGATTTTTTTGGCGAATATTTTTCTCTGAGTTATAACAATTACCGTATTTTATAAATTAATCAACTTTATACGGGATATTGCAAGCTATTTTAAGACGATGTGGTAGGATTACCGTCTCACCACTGGCATTGTATCGTGCTAATATTTTCAGTAAACACGCATAACACACTTACGCCCAGATAATTAGCACAATCAATAAGAAAATTGGCAGTTACAATAAATCCCTGGATTTGAACATAATTTTTTCACTTTAATACTTGAAAAAAAATTACCATCAAAAATGTAAAATTACACAATTTATAAATTCTTTAACAAAGCAATAAACAAATACCGTCAAATATTTGGGGGTCTGATGCATTAAGACAGTGCATGAATATCATGTATAATATTATTTATAACTAAAACTTAGTATTTAAAATGGTAATTATTCAAATGAATTATTATATGCCTGTTGTATTTACCTGAACTGTTTGACCGAGTTCTTTGAAATGCATCTTGTACTACATAAAATTAATAAAGGCTATTTACCCCATAAGAGATGCATAAAATCCCATAAGCACTAACATGGAATCCCAATGACCATTCCACTCTACGTTATGTTGTGGTCTGAGTGAAAAGGCTGATCATCGATGCTACCGTCTTCAGGTATACTTTAATAAACATTTCTTCACCCTGATTTTATCAAATTAATATTAAGAATAGGAAAAACTGCAGTCATATTCCTCTTTTCGAGTAAATTAATATATCAATTTAGAGTAGAATAAAAAAAATAAGAAAAGCCAAAAGGGATTATGAAGTTAAAGTCGCAAGGGATTCGAGAATTAACCCAAAAAGTTTCTATCAGGTATATAGTAGTAGGGTAAGGGACAAGATAGGCCCACTTAAAGGTTGCTCAGGTCATCTCACTGACAGTGACAAAGAAATGTGCACAATTTTGATAAATTATTTCCTCTCAGTTTTCACGGAGGAAGATACTAGAGAAATTTCCTTAAATAAAAAATATGTGTATAGGTTAGACTGAAAATAAGTTATGCACTGAAGAATTAGACACGTGTGTAACATCTGGGTATGTTTATTGTAAACGTTTCGCCATCCAGTACAAGGACATAATGTGAGGAAGTATATACAGAATATGTAGTAATCAGTCTCTCAGCCTTGGAGTTAAAGACCACCGGAGTCTTGAAGGAACTGAAGCTTGGAGGTTATATACTAGCGACAGGTGTAGGACGGGTAGCAGATGACGGCATTGTCACTGGTTGACGGGAATTCCCATTGGAAGTAGGTTATATCCAAAGAATGGGACAGTAGTAAGAAAGAAGGTTGTGCTTGTTTTTGCTAGCCACACGGCACAACCATAGTTGAAAACGAAGGACTAATGAATGAGGGGAATTAAATAGTTTAATGGCTTGTAAAGCACAGAGGGAATCTAAAATGATCACAAACGTCGAAGGAGACATATATGTAATACGGAGAAGTGCTATGAAGATGGCATAGAACTCGGCAGTAAAAATACTAGCCGAATCTAACAAATGACCTCGGACAATATCGTCAGGGAACACAGCCGCAAACCCAACACCGTCAGATTTAGAACCATCTGTATAAACAGCAACGGCATGAGCATGTGACCATAAGTGATCAAGAAAATGAGAGCGAGAAGCAGTCGTAGGTAGGAAAGGTTTGGCGCACGGTAGTAGGGGAGGATGGACAAGAACCTTCTGAACCTCCCAAGGGGGAAAGAAAAAGCAGACACGAAATGAACATACAAGGGAGGTAACTGGAGAAAGGACCGGAGTGAGTGAAGATGAAAAGAAAACGGTCGGAGTAAGCAGGGGCGTCGAACAAATAATGGGCTTTTACTAACGTCTGAGACCAATCTATACGTAGACGGAACACGAAGGTCATGAGCGTGGGCAAAGTAACGAAGGCAATGAGCATCACGACGATCAGCTAAGGAAGAAACATTCACCTCAGCATAGAGGCTTTCAACAGGGGATGAACGAAAGGCACTAAAGCATAAACGTAGACCCTGATGATGAAGGGGATCTATCTTAGAAAGAGTTGTAGGAGAAGCCTCAGAATAGACTTGGTCGCCATAATCCAGCTTGGACAAGACCAGGGTGGAATGCAAACGGAGGAGAGTTCAGCGATTTGCTCCCAGTGAATAATGCGCAAGAATTTTATGGAGATTCAGCCGACCATGGGAAGCTGCCTTCAAAGAGGAAATGTGAGGTTTCCATGTCAACCGGCGATCGAAGAGAAGGCCAAGAAACTTGACTGCATCACATTCTGGAATACATGAGCCATGTAAATACAATGGAATATCTGGGATAAGAGGACGTGTAGTGAAGGTAACGAAATGGGTTTTCGTATTAGAAAATGTAAATTCATGAGAAGTGGCCCAATGGGAAACTCGGTCAATCGCATCCTGAAGGGAGGCTGCTACCAGGAGACAGTCAGCGCCTGTGTAAGCTATAGCGAAGTCATCCACATAAAGTGACAACCTAATATGTGATGGAAGAACGGAAGGTAGGTCATTTATAGCTAAGAGAAAAAGGGTAGTGCTAGGGACACAACTTTGTGGGACTCCCTCGGCTTGAACAAAGTCTGAGGAATGCGAGGCGCCTGTATGGCCATGAAAATGTCTGTCAGATAAGAGAGCAGCAAGGAAGGTTGGTAGATTACCACGGAGGCCTAAGGAGTGGACTTGGATTAAAATGTTATACCTCCAAGTGGTGTCATATGCCTTCTTAAGATCAATAAAGATTGCTAGGACAGAATGTTTGTTAGCAAAGACATTTCGCACATACGTATCTAAGTGGAGCAAGGGGTCCAAATTGCCAACGAGGGTTACGAGGCGGTTGGGAATACGTAGTAGAAGTAAGAAAAATAGGAAAATGATCACTGTCGTGCAAATCCGGGAGAACAGACCAAGCATAATCAAGTGCGATTTACGTGAAGCAGATAGAAAGGTCAATGCAAGAGAGAGACTGATTGTGAGAGTCAAAATGGGTGGGAGCACCCGTATTTAAAACATGAAGAGGATGAAAAGAGAGAAGAATCTCCAACTGATTGCCATGAGAGTCACAGTGAGCGTTAAAATCACCTAACAACAAGATGGGCGGCGGTAGAGAAGAGATCAACAACACAATATCCGATACAGAATGCATGGGAAAGGGAGAGATATAGAGAGCAAATAAATACAGGCTGCATTATAATGCAGCAGAGAACGAACAGAGACCTGTTGATACAGTATACCAACGCACACAAGAAGCGTGCTCTCATTAAATGATTCATGAGGAAAGGGATCAGCAGAAAGCAACAGCACTTAGCCTGAAATGGGACGAATAACAGCTGGACGAATTTTGGGCTCTTGTAACCCGACACATACTGGGGAAAACTGGGAGAGCAACACCTGGAGCTCTCCCTGATTACCCCTGTGACCACGAATATTCCATTGTAAATAAGGCATTATTTACAAAGACAGGTATGCCAACAATAAGAAGCAATAAAATCTATGGGTTATTAGGGTTAGTGAAGTCAATGTGTGGAGGCAACTTAAGCGTGTAAGCAACGAGTAATCAGAATACTGTGAAGGAAAAGATTGCTGCGTGGGTCGTGAAAAATAAGAAGGGGATAAGGAAGTTGTCGATACCATGATTTCAGAGACAGGTGAGGTAGAGCAAATAGAGAGACTATGGAGGGAACCAAACAGGTCTGAGAGGGGAGGGGAGTATGAACCTGGAGAGATGTGCCGATGGGGACAAAGGAGTTCTGCGGTGGAACAGGAGAGGAAGGAGTTTGGAAAGTAACTGGGGAAGAGGTCGGGGGGGACAGGAGAAGGACCACATGAGGGGGGTAAACCTCCAACTCCATGTGAGAGTTAGAAGGGGGGTGAGAACGAGGCCCTGAGGCTGGAAAGGAAAACTGTTGGGGAATTATAAGTACTGGAGGAATGCGAAGATACTTGGTCGTAAGAGACAGATCCAGCTTCGCAGGTGATAGGCGTAAAAATGATGCAGGCGTGCGAGTCCTTGCAGACTGAGAAACGAGCGGGAGAGAAGAAGTAATAGAGGTAGGAGTTCGTAAGGAGAAGTGGGTTTCAGAGGGTAAAACCGCAAATGAATTTGAGACTGGGGTAACCCCAGAAGACAACACCGGAGGAGCTGATAGGCTGGGGGACCGCCAAGGCTGGAGGTCTCCTAGCTACTCGCAAATAAGGGATACGAGGAAGATTCCCCTGAACTCAGAGCCGAAAGACAGCCATAGCATAAGTAAGGCCTTCGCTCTCTTTAAGACAACGGATTTCTCATTCATTATGAAAGACCTGACAACGGCGGGAGAAAGAAGGATGAGGTTCATTGCAATTGAGACAAGTGGGGGGAAGACTGCAAGATGTATTGGCATGATCTGCAGAACTGCAGACCGGGCACCCACAGCAGATCTGCAATATTTAGTGGGGTGTCCCAAGGGCCAGCAATTTCGACACTGATCGGGGGTAGGGACTACTTTAAGGACCTCTAGGCGATATCCTGTGATATAAACAGCGGACGGGAGTTCACGGCAATCAAAGGTTAAGTGGGCGATGTTACTGGGAAAGCACCTCCGCCCACGAGCGGGGAGGACATGTGTATTAACTCTGAGCATGGGAAGGTTCTGAAGGGCTAATTGCTCCAAAATATCATCACCACAAGACAGAAAATCACTCTGTACAATGGTATGCGGTAAAACCACCGTGCGACATACAAGAATTAAGAGTAGCGTGCTTAAGAACTATGATTGGAAAGTTAGCAATGGAAGTAATATGGAAAAGATCAGGATCTTGTTCTGCAGTCTGAATTGTAACGATGCGTGCACCACTACAAAGAGCGTGAAAAGATATATTTTGGCCAACTTGTCGTAAAAGAGCTTTACCAATACTACTATGATCAGAAAGATAATCAGTTGGAGATGTCGGTTGTAGGGAAAAGAATTTAGTCTACTGCGCACTTGTAAACACAGTGCGCAAAGGAAAAGGGTGTCATGTAGGCCGTTTTCGGGTGAAATGAGCAGACATCGAAGAACTGTCATCAGTAAATAATCTGGAACATTAAGGTGTAGTACTGCAGGTGGCCCGTCTCTAGGTAGGTGGGCGATACGAAAACCATCGCATCATATTCGAGGAAGCCGGACGCATAGGTAAAGGCAGAGGCACTAACAGAAACGGATGGAGCACCAGCACTTGGAGCAGGTGACGAAGAGTCACCAGAAGAAGGTACAGGGGTATGGGAAGAGTCTAGAGAATGGTCCAATAATGAAGCCGGGTCAGAACAGGATGCGGGAACAGAAAAGGGCCTGGGAGGAGGACGTTTATCACAAAATGAAGACTCCATGATAGTGAGATCTCTTTCTTATTGTTATTTTAAAGAAAAAAAAAAGAAAAAAAAAGAAAAAAGAAGCGGGACAGTGGAGGGACAGTCACTAGAAGGCATGAATGAAAGGGCCATAAGTTCCCCTTCTCATCTGAGAGGACCTCGAGACCGGAAGTAGTGCAGATGCAGCATAGAACCCTTGCCATACCCTACCCTTCACGCCAGTAAACTAGCTCTGATTTTATTGTTACTGCTTTTACATAATTAAGATACCTGTTTTTAACTTTTAAATATAAATAATAATTATCACAAGGACCCCAATGTAAATAAGTCACCCTGTCGGACTTTTTGGGTTATCCCAGGTTCTCTACACATATGCTGCTATGTTTGATAATCAATGTAACTGTGTATACCTGAATAAACTTACTATAATAAATCTAAGGTTCAGACGTGAGTTGGGGAGCCGAGATTGTGGGCATTGAAGGAGCAATTTAGTGACCCATTATTCCTAAGGTACTACATGTCGCCTAGGTACATCAATATCAGTAAGTATATGTTTTAGCTGTTCCAGAGTTGTCCCTATTTATATGTGTGAAATGTTAATTCAGGATTACACCTGTGAAATTCATCCACATAAATTCTCAAAATATGTTAGTTACCCTTAAGAGTCGTTTTCTTTAACAAGTTTAGGTGTACAAAAGAGAAAATCGTCTTCTTACAATATTCCGGGTAAACAAAATTTATATGGATTGTGTATATAATAATAGTAAGTTTATTCAGGTACAGGTACACATAAATAGATTTACATAAATTATCATACATGCATATCTGTAGATTTCCTCGCATAACCCAAAAAAGTTAGACAAAGTGACTTATTTCCATAGGGGTCCTTGAATAATATTAATAATAGTTTTTATTTCACCTAGTACAACTTATACAGACCGTAGTTGACATCAGTGACATACTATATTGAAAACTCCCCTTGTTATGCAGAGAA
This sequence comes from Cherax destructor, assembly GCA_009830355.1. NCBI lineage: Eukaryota > Metazoa > Arthropoda > Malacostraca > Decapoda > Parastacidae > Cherax > Cherax destructor. The sequence goes on along the minus strand of WNWK01010793.1, from coordinate 53,174 downwards.
TTTCGGGCGAATTAGGTTAATTTTGTCCTCACGATGCGACCCAGGTACCTACTTACTGCTAGGAGAACAGGGACAGTAGGTGTCTTTAGGAAACACGCCAAAATGTTTCTACTATTACCAGCGATCCCTGGTCTGCTAGCAACCGAGGAATTCAAGGTGTGTTATCAAGTTTCAGTAAGGTCCATTGATTTAATATGCAGTGCGAGAAATTTACTAAAATGTAAATATTGTATTCACTTTTCTGAGAGAAATCAATGTTACCTGTAGTCCTTCCCACAGGTACCTCCATCAAAATCGTCCCTCTGAAATTAGGCACTAAGTATATTTAGGTACATATACACATAAATACGTTACACAAATTAGCATACATTGTAATAAATATTAACATATGTGTAAATCACCTAGGCCCCCCCCCTCCCGAAAAAAAAGTCAAAGTGACTTATTTCCATTGGAGTCTTTACTTGGGGACCTAGATATTAATATGACATGGCTAAAGTATAGAATATACACCTGGATCAATATTTACAGCAACAATGTCAGACTAATTGGTGGAAAACGCACAAAAAAAATTTAGTTTGGATATTAGAAAGAGGTGCGGGGTTACTAAAAAATATTTATTACCCAAATTGATGAGGAGGGGTTATTGAGATGGTTAAATTGGAGGTCGTGTAAATCTGTAGTGGAGAGAAAGCCGGGTACGGGTGTATGTAGCATTGTGCATAGGGCACTCACACATGCAAATAGTCCATGCATTTTGACCAAATAAATTACATAAGCCTTAAAAATTTAAAGCCGATTTAATAAAACATTCTCGAGTAATGCAAGAAAATTTGTGAGAAGGCAAAATTATGCTAACAAAAATGGTTAAGTCTCTTGTCTTTACACCATAAAACTGTTAGTTTTTTATATTTTTCTTCAACTTTACTTTTCTTGTTTACATTCTATTTAAAATTCTGTACAATCTTTTAATTTTTTTTTTTTTTTTTTTTTTATGGAGTTCATTTTCATTTTAATAGGCAAAATGGTTGTCATATTGGCACTCACACAGCCCAATTTTAATACTAAAATACTTCCTCTTTAGATACGCCAGCATTTAGGGTTTGAAGCTGATCTAAAGAATCATTGTTCAGTTAATACATGGGAAACAATTTCCTTATTAAAACTGGCAAAATGAAATTGACACTGCACAAATTGAGTGACAAGATGTGTTTTAACTAAATGTATTTCCATCAGAGAAGTGCGTCCCCGTATTACATAATCCCATTCTCTTGCGTCTCAATGCTTGCTTTTGGAATAGTGCAGAGTGCGGCATAAATTGATAATGCAGTTAAATATTAGTATTGAAAATATGAAGGGAATCAGAAGAGGCAATCATAAAGAATAAAAAGGCACAATTCTGTAACAAGTTAAATGGTCCAAGTAGGACTGAAATATCGTCATAATTTTCCTTTATTTGTGTTTTATTTGTGTAAATCATTCATAAGTCATCATTTGGAAGTTAATATCCAAATTAATTCAATAAAAAAATATAAATTAGGACTTATACGGTTCAAATTCAATTCAGATCATTCAAAGAGACCAAAGAGGCCAATATCCTAAAATACACAAGCATAATAATCATGAGGCCGCTCAGACGTTGTAATTTCAGGTTATAATCATGGTAGGCTTCAAACTAATCACATACGGCACTCAGAAATTATCGCAGGAAAAAACAGCATTTCAATTTTTATAATTCTAAAAAAATGCTAATTTGGAAGCTTATAAAATGAACTGGCAGCTTAAAAAACGAATTGGCAGGCTAAAATCAATCCAAACTTTTCATTAAGTAAAACTGACTGACTTTTGAGAAAGGGAATTTTACGTGAGAAATGTTAATAAACGGTCTTGAGTGGACAGAGATATTATAGACACATAAAAGAACATTAAGCAGATTTAACCTAAAATAACCAAATAAAGTCAAACACTATGATTTATTTCAGATCAAATGAGATATTCTCTAATGAAACTGGCACATGATCACCTACACATTAAGACTAAACATTTAAAGTTGATCAAAAGATACATTTTCTGGTTATTGAACAGAATCCAGCAAAATTTGTGTCTACTCAGACTTAGCCATGAAACGTTCCCCTCATTTCAAACAATGAATCAGCCATTGAAGATTAATGCCGTACAGAACAGCTATATTTTAATATTAAGATAGCGCTAAATGCCGTAGTCTTATAGCGCTTGTGTAATGGCGGGCATTCAAATTCGACTCAAGCAAGGAGAAGATAAGTCCAGTTCCGTGGATCAAGAGCTCCTCACTACCTCAATAGCATAATAGTGCAATGAGGTCAAATACAACAATACTATTTCGATGTTAAAGGTAGGAAAATGGTCAATAAGAGAAGCCTTTCTTCAGTATTAGCACAGAAACAAAAATATAGATAGGACCTGTGTAGTATTGAGCATAGGACACTCACTCATGCAAAAAAAAAGACCCATGGATCCTGCCCAAGATACATTATACAACTGTTGAAATTTTGAAGCCGGTCGAATAAGGCGTTCTCAAGTAATAAACGAAAATTTGCCATAAAACCAATGAAAATATTGTGGAAAAAGTTCTGAAAAATGGAAAGTCTTTGCTCGTTAAGCTTAAAAAGGGCATAGATCCGCGGGTTATTATTTTTTCTAGTTTTCCTTTCACATTAATTTTGTATTTAAATTTCTCTTCAATCCTATTAGAAAACATTTTATTTCGCTTTTTGAAAAACCTTAGTTTGATCAAATTGGCAAAATAATTGGCAAGTTAACAACCACATAGTTAAATATACTTATTAATATACATCATCATTTAGGGCAGTGATTCTCAACCAGGGGTAAATTTACCCCTTGGGGGTAAAAAATTACATGGCAAGGGGTAAATATTTTTGTGCAAAACCTGAATAATGATTTTTTCTGACCTTGTTTTTCTGTATCTTTATGATGGCGATAATTTTTTTTGTATGGAAGGGGATAAATGGAGAAATACATCAACCACAGGGGGTTAATGATGGAGGAAGAGTTGAGAATCCCTGATTTAGGGTTTGAAGCTGATCAGAAGAGGCATTCACTAGTTATTGCATGGGAAACTATTTGATTAATAAAATGTGCAAATTGAAATTTACACAGCTAAGTGTGACAAGGTGCGTTGTTCTGGAACAAACTATTCCAGTTTTTAAACGATTTAAGCAAAATTTCAAATTGTATTTATGTGAATTAAAGTATAATGGGTTATCATCTTTATTATAGAATGCATCGTTGATAATATGTTGAAACCATTCAGAGTAAACATTCCTTAATTACTGAATAAAAAAGAAAGATCATTATTTGTTCAAAATAATTTGCAAATTAACACTTGTGTCACATAATGGCAGTATGACTTGTGTTCAGGAAAAAACACCTCTGGTGAAAATTTGAAGCCGATCAAATGTGCCATTTTGAATGTGCCATTTTGCATGAACGCAAATGATACCTAACAGGTACTATGCTGCTCCTAAGAAGCACCAGCTATTAAATAAAGAAGCCGATCAATAGAGGTATACTGAAGTTCATTGATCATAATTTATAGAGAATTAGTATTCCCTCTCAATTTTGTTCATATAATAAACAAATCTCCATTTACACATTTCAATTTTACTCTGCGCGTCGTTGTATTTTTTTGGCATTTTTAAGGCTCTATCACTGAGAATTTAGGATGTTATCCCAGAGAGTCCAAGATGCTGGGAATGAGCTCAATAACTTTGGTTTCAGGAAACGTAAACATACCAGTTGCTCCTAGATTTTGGTTGAAAATTTCAAACCGAGTTGTTTGCAAAATGAAATCGAAAAGTAGGATGAAGGAAAAAAATCAGGCACCCTCTTTTAGGTTTCCCTTCAGAATACCTAAAAGGATATTTGCTATAATAATGGCTTTTTAATTTTTAATTTCATAACTTTATGTATATAATGAGTTAATTCAGTGTTACTACTAACAGTAAATACAATCCACTTCTGCATTATTTCGTTGTTCCAAATCAGTCCCACGAAATCAATAAATTGGAGAAACAATTCTTTAAATTAATGTCCCATTAGATATGTCTAATTTTAAGTCGGCATTGGAAAGAGGTGAATAAGGTTAGACTCGTACACATATAGATTAACGCATTAGTAAATGTCCTAAGAAACTGCAAATATTATTCTTGTAATAATCTCCAGGACAGTGCCCTGGTATTAGTCTGAATCCTTCAATGGCCCATTGTAGTGAAGTGCAAGTATTTTTTCTGCTTTAAAGCAATGGTTATTTTGCAGGAAAAAAAAGAGTGAAATAAATCAGGAAATAAATCTGAGATGAAAAATATTTCATTAAATATATCAAATAAATAATTTGGGAGTTCGCCCAAACTGGCTAGTTTGTCTTACTCAGCACGACAGACATACACACACACACACACACACACACACACACACACACACACACACACACACACACAGTATTGGAAACAAGGTTGAAGGTTTGGTACACAAATGCGGATGGAATTACGAATAAGTATGAAGAGTGGAATGAAAGAATAGATGAGGCATTCCCAGACATCATAGCGGTCACAGAAACTAAACTAAATGAGACAGTAACAAATGCAATCTTCCCACAGGGATATCAGATCCTGAGGAAAGATAGGAGGAGCAGGGGGGGTGGAGGGGTCGCACTGCTTGTAAGGCACCGTTGAAGATTCGAGGAAATGGTAGGAGTGGAGGGGGGTAGAGAACGGGATTTCATAGTAGGTACCATCCAGTCTGGGGAGCATAAGATAATCATTGCAGTGATGTATAACCCACCACAGAACTGCAGGAGGCCAGGAGAAGAATACGATGAGAACAACAGAGCGATGGTGGACACCCTGGCGGAGGTGGCAAGAAAAGCACACATGAGCAGAGCGAAGCTACTGGTCATGGGAGATTTCAACCACAGGGAGATCGACTGGGAGAACCATGAACCACGTGGGGGTCCAGAAACTTGGAGAGCCAAGATGATGGACGTGGTACTGGAAAACCTGATGCACCAACATGTCAGGGACACGACCAGAGAGAGGGGAGAGGATGAACCAGCAAGACTGGACCTTGTATTCACCCTGAACAGCTCAGATATTGAAGACATAACGCACGAGAGCCCCCTGGGAGCCAGTGATCATATGGTGCTTAGCTTTGAGTACATTGTAGAGCTACAGGTGGAGAGGGGAAACAGTACCGATAGAGACAAACCAGACTTTAAAAGAGGAAACTACACGGGCTTGAGGAATTTCCTGCAGGACATCCAGTGGGAAAGACAAATGGAAGGACTGACAATAAATGAAATGATGGAATACGTAGGGGCAAAGTGCAAGGAGGCAGAGGAACGGTTTATACCCAGAGGCAAAGGATTAAATGGGAAGGCCAGAAAGAGCCCCTGGTTTACCCAAAGGTGCAGGGAGGCAAAGAATCAGAGTATCAGAGAATGGAAACGGTACAGAAGGCAAAGAACCCAAGTAAACAAAGAGATTAGTAGAAGAGCTAGAAACGAGTATGCACAAGTACGGAGGGAGGCCCAGAAACAGTACGAAAACGACATAGCATCGAAAGTTAAGTCCGACCCGAAGCTGATGTTCAGTCACATTAGAAGGAAGACAACAGTCAAGGACCAGGTGATAAGGCTGAGGAGAGAAGATGGGGAACTCACAAGTAATGATCAAGAGGTATGTGAGGAGCTCAACTTGAGGTTTAAGGAAGTATTCACAATGGAGGAAGGAAGGCAGCTTGGTAGACAGGACATGGTTCGTCACCAACAAGGGATCTACCAAGTGCTAGAGGGCATACACACAACTGAGGAGGAAGTGAAGAAGTTACTCAGTGACCTCGATACCTCAAAGGCGATGGGTCCGGACAATATCTCCCCGTGGGTTCTTCGGGAAGGAGCTGAGGTACTGAGTGTGCCACTTACCACAATATTCAACACATCCCTTGAAACTGGGCAGCTACCTGAGGTATGGAAGAAGGCCAACGTAGTCCCCATTTTTAAAAAAGGAGACAGAAAAGAGGCACTAAACTATAGACCGGTGTCACTTACATGTATAGTGTGCAAAGTCCTGGAGAAAATCATCAGGAAAAGAATGGTGGAACACCTTGAGCGGAACAGGATAATAAACACCAGACAGCATGGATTCCGGGAAGGCAAATCCTGTGTAACAAACCTCCTAGAGTTCTATGATAAAGTAACAGAGGTAAGGCAGGAGAGAGAAGGGTGGGTTGATTGCATTTTCCTGGACTGCAGGAAGGCCTTCGACACAGTTCCTCACATGAGATTAGTAAAGAAGTTGGAAGAACAAGCAGATATAACTGGAAGGGCACTGGAATGGATCAGGGAATACCTCAAAGGGAGGCAACAACGGGTCATGGTGCGTGGTGAGGTATCACAGTGGGCGCCTGTGACGAGCGGTGTACCGCAAGGGTCAGTCCTAGGACCAGTGTTATTCCTGGTATATGTAAATGACATGACGGACGGGATAGACTCAGAAGTGTCTCTATTCGCGGATGATGTGAAAATAATGAGGAGAATCACATCGGAAGAGGACCAGGCAGGGCTGCAAACAGACCTGGACAAGCTCGACATCTGGTCTAGCAGTTGGCTTCTCGAATTCAATCCCTCCAAATGCAAAGTCATGAGGATCGGAGAAGGGCAAAGAAGACCGCTGACAGAGTACAAGCTAGGCGGACAAAGGCTACAAACCTCGGCAAAGGAGAAAGACCTTGGAGTGAGTATAACGCCTAGCACGTCTCCGGAGGCACACATCAACCAGATAACTGCGGCAGCATATGGGCGTCTGGCAAACCTTAGATTAGCGTTCCGTTACCTTAACAAGGAATCGTTCAAGATACTGTATACCGTGTACGTCAGGCCCATACTAGAATATGCAGCACCAGTCTGGAACCCACAGCTGGTCAAGCACGTAAGGAAACTAGAGAAAGTGCAAAGGTTTGCGACAAGGTTAGTTCCACAACTCAGGGGTCTGTCTTATGAAGAAAGGTTGAGGGAAATAGGACTAACAACACTGGAGGAAAGAAGGGTCAGAGGAGACATGATAACGACATACAAAATACTGCGGGGAATTGACAAGGTAGATAGTGACAGGTTGTTTCAGAGAGGGAACACAGAAACAAGGGGACACAACTGGAAGCTGAAGACTCAGATGAGTCAAAGGGATGTCAGGAAACATTTCTTCAGCCACAGAGTAGTCAGGAAGTGGAATGGACTAGAGAAAGATATAGTGGAGGCAGGAACCATACATAGTTTTAAGACAAGGTATGATACAGCTCATGGAGCAGGGAGAGCAGAGACCCAGTAGCAGACAGCGAAGAGGCGGGGCCAGGAGCTGAGTCTCGACCCCTGCAACCACAATTAGGTGAGTACACACACACAGGAACTGCAATTAATCAGGGAATACCTGACGGGAAGGAAACAACTAGTGATAATACTTGACTAAATGTCAGACTGAACGCCTGTGACGAGCGGGGTTCCACTAAGGTCAGTCCAAGGACCAGTATTGTTTCTGCTATATTTGGATGACATGACGGAAGGAATAGATTCAGAGGTGTCTCTGTTCGCAAACTTAGTGAACCTAGTGTCTCCTGTAGCTCAATTGCTAGCGAACTCAGCTCACACGCTGAGGTCCCGGGGTCGATCCCCGCTACGGGTGGAAAACATTACAACGTGTTTCCTTAAGGCACATGTTGTCCATGTTCTCCTATCAGTAAAATAGGTACCTGGGTGTTAGTCGACCGGTGTGGTCGCATCCTGAGGACAAAATTAACCTAATTTTCCTTAAATGCTCTACATAGCAAGGGGATGAAAATCTCACTCAAGGAAAAGGATCTTAGGGTGAGTATTATACCGAGCACATCTCCTGAGACGCATATCAACCAGATAACTGTTACAGCAAATAGCGTTTCGACACCTAAGTAAGAGGTCATTCAAGACACTGTACACCATCTATGTCAGCTCCATATTAGAGTATACAGCTCCAGTATGGAATGCAAACCTGGTCAAGCACGTCAAGAAATTAGAGAAAATTCAAAAGTTTACATCAAGAATAATTCCGGAGGTAAGGGGTATGTCCTACGAGGAGAGGTTAAGGGAAATCAACCTGACGACACTGGAGGACAGGAAGAATATGGGAGGGGAAATGATAACAACGTATAAAATACTAAGAGAACTTAACAAGGTTAACAGGGACAGAATGTTTCAGTGATGAGACACAGCAACAAGAGGTCACAACTTGAAGTTGAAAACTCGGGTGAGTCACAAGGATGTTAGGAATTATTCAGAGTTGTCAGGAAATGGAACAATCTGAAGAGTGATGTAGTGGAGACAGGATCCATACGTAGCTTTAAAAAGAGGTACGATAAAGCTCTGGAGCAGGAGCTGTGACTCGGCTCCTGCAATCACAACTAGGTGAGTACACACGTGCCACAGAGACAGAATCAGTCCAGTTCCCGTATTGGGCAATTCCAATTTACTAAACAATCTGCGCGCATTCCTCACCACACATCAGACACAAATCATTCTTTCCGATGAATACCGTAACTTTTAGGCAATACCCTCACCCACGCATCACCTGGACTTAGAGATTGCCGCAACACAGCCTTTCAAGAAATTCCAATATTTGCTTCTTGCCCTCCGATAAATTTTAAGGCCGCCACCTCCTCATGACCGAAAGCAGATATCGATAGCTTTCCGATACCAATAATGAATAGAATAAATCGGACTAATACAAGAGGTTCAGAGGAGTTCAGATGACCATCTATTTTTTTTATTGCTGTGTAAGCCAATGCTCTATTTGCATATATAAAATTGATAAATTTACCCTTACACAGCACAATGGCAATCGTACCCTCCCTTTAAAATATATTACTGATGTATGTTTGAAGCCAATCAGAAGACGCATTCATATAATTATCGCTTGTGCATGAGAAATACCAATAAGCAGAAGACTGCAAGGGAATATGTACTGTGGTGTTGACAGGTAGACAGTTCAATACTGTCTCACTGAGATACAAAACTTACAATAAGACAGTTACATACTTGAGTTTATGTATACGTGTATAGAATAATATTTTTGCTGATGTTTTCAAATGCAAATGTATATTTGTACAAGTGTATGTATGCACATGTATATTTCTGTGTACATATACATGTAAATATTTGTGTGTATGTACAGGTTTGGATGAGTAAACAAATGTAAGCTTGTGCTTATATACACATATATGCGTGTAATCACACACATTTGTGTGTTTGTAGGGGTTGAGTCACAGTTTCTGGCCGTAAACATGTTCATGTGTATAAAAGTGTACGCATTCGTATGAGCATGTAAACAAGTTTTTTTTTTTATTTAGAAACAATACAGTACATACATGAACAGGAAAAAGAAAGGACAAAACAAAAGAATAGAAACAAATACAAAAGTGCTGATTATACAAAATCCTGAAAACCGAAGTTACCAGTACTCTCAGATCTGTAAAACACAGACTGCAACCACAAACCTAGAAACCACACCCCCGGTGTAAATCCTGATATATAGCCGCAAGTAGCGGGCCAAACAACAAAAAGGACATACAAATTGAATGCGTATAATCCTGCCTATATTTTGAAGCCCCTCCTCCCCTCCAACTAAGACCATTGTATCGTCAACATATCCCACTATACCTGAAGCACTACCATTAACCACTCTTCCCTCCCTCACACCTTCGGCAACTAACCTATAAAAGGGATCCTGTAAGCATGCAAACAGGATTTGCGATAAGGGACAACCCTGTCGCAATCCCCATCCCATACTCACTACATCCCCCACCTTCCCATTTACCTGTACACACACCAAAGCCCCATTATACAAGGGAGAACCCACCCCACCAACTCTTCGCCAAACCCTTGCTTCCTCAATATCGATAACATTTCCCGCTCTACACTGTCATAAGCCATTTTCCAATCTAGCCCCAAGACTACCTTCTATGAATTCCCAAATCCAACCATGGCCCATCCACATGCAGTGCCCAGGGATGCCGAATTGCCCCCTCTCAATAATGTTTCCCTGTACTTTCTTCACCCTATTTCCTAATATCCGGGCAAAATTTTTATAATCAGCGCACAGTAATGATATTGTACGATAATCCCGAATCGACTCCCACACATGCCCTTTGGGTACCATCACTACGACTCCCGTATGCTGGGTCTCTCCCATACCTGAAACATTCATCTGATTAAAAACCATTAGCAAGCACTCTCTCCTTGCGTTCCAATTAAGAATATAAAAATCGTTTGGGATCCCGTCCAACCCCAGGGCTTTACCAAGGCTCATTTCCTGGACCTCCTCCTCTGTGATCCCACCCTCCACACCTACCCTTTTCTCAATGCTAATCCTCCTCTGTATACCCTCCTCTACTATCTGGCCCTTGCGCCTCCCTCCCACTTTATCAAATAACAGCAAAACTAATGTCTCGCATAACCACACATCCCCTCAGCCGTACTAAGGACCTGCCCCACCCTATACCCCTCCAAAGCCTCGCAGACCCTCAAAGTCATCATCGTCATACTTTTCTGCCGCTTCCAAAACCTGTGCAGGACAATCGCTGATGGCCTGTCTCCCCAAAGAAAATCCTCTACACCACCGCGGACCCTGATAGCATTAAATCAGTCGTTCTGAATATCAATCAACTGAGCACGCAACCCGGTAATCTCATCCAGTGGACGAGCCTTCCCCTTTCATAACAACCCCATAACTGGTCCTCCAAATACTTCTGTAACCCAAAGTGCAATTGAGATTCCTCCTTACCCCTATGCCTATAATAGTCCTGAATACCTGGCTTGGCCTGCTCATTCCACCAGCACAAGACATCACTCTCCCCTTTACCTACCTTCCAAAATTCCTCCCACCATCCCGCACACCTCTTGCGTTGCTCCTCCCCCTTCAACTGGCGCACATTGAGCTTTCAATAGCTCCAGTAAGTCTTAACCACACCCTCCCATCCCAACTCAGCAAGTACTCCTCTGTGGTCAGAAAATCCCACATCAATACATTCCACTCGTCCCACTTCTACCTCTCACGTCACATATAGGTGGTCCAACCCCGGCTCATGAAAGTGTACTCCACATGGCAACCTCCTCCCCTGACTACATCCACCATGCCAGCAGCCCCGAAAACATCCCTTAGAACACCCAAGACGCACCCCACCCCCCTCGGCTCCACATCTTTCTTCCTGATCACAGTTCCAGTCTCCTCCTAAGATCGAAAACATAGGCAAACCCCTTATATGGTACACTAAAATATCTCTCACAAAATCCTCTTTAATTTTCCTGCTATTCATCGCAGGCATATAGACTCCCAAGAAGCAGACCTGCACGTCCCCCCAAACCCCATCCACCCACACCACCCTCCCCCTCCCTCTTCCCATGCTAACAACCGAAAAGGGCTGGTCCCTCAGACACCTACCGCCACTCCATCCTTGAAACTCCTCGAACTCCCAGCATGAATCGTGTATTCATTCAAAGTCAGGTCTCTTCCACACTTATAATTGTGTTCCTGCAAGAAACACACATCAACATTCAAGCGTCTAAGCATCACTTCAACCCACTTACGCTTAACCTCCACACGGAGGCCATTAACATTCATAGTCAAACACCAGAATATTGCAGTGGGGGCTTTCCATTGTGTTTCTGTAACCTTGGCACAGCTCACTTTGGAGATCCTCCTTTCTCACCAAACCACTTTTCCCCTTCCCACCTTCCATCCCCTTCACCCCTCCTGTACCTCTCTTATCTACATTATCCCAGGCCTTCTTACAGATCCTCTGTCCCGGAGTGAGGACGTCATCATCAGACGTCCCACTCGGCCTTTTACGGGATTCCCCCATGACATCCATGTCCTCCTCATCCTCTTTCCTGTGGACTTCAACACCGACCTCCTGAACCTGGTGTGACACCACCTCACTCTCACCTTCCCCAGCCCCCTCAAGGCTCACCAAAGTCTCATCCGGCCTAACTTCACCTCGCTGGGGGTCTTCTTCCAGGGGGCTGTGCAACATCTCCCTTATGTCCCTCAGCAGAGGCTCAGGCAAGCCCAAATCCAGCTCCTTGAGACCAGGAGCTTCCGCAGGACGCTCAGCCTCTGGACCCTGCGACTCAGGCGGCAGAGTGTGGACACGCCCCTCTGCTCTATCCACAATATCACTCCATTTGTCAGACACGACCACGCCCACATCCTCTTGTACCGATCCCTCGTCATCCAAATTCTGCAAGCTCTCATCGCAGCGCCTGCTGCTGCAACGGCCTCTTGACACATATCGCCGCCATATGACCATAGGACCCACAAATCCTACATGTCTGCTGCTATACAACATATGACGGGATCTGCTTCCTCAGAGACATCTTTAGGGAAAAAGACCCTTCAGGTAGCCCGGCGTATATGCCTTGAGACCACCTACCCACCACCCACAGTGTTTCTTCAGTTTCAAGATGAACAGAAAGTGAAATGATATGAAGTGTAACAGAGATATGAGGTGAGTGAGCACTGTCACATCTACTGTAGTTGCGACAAGGTACCATGAGTTGAAACTCATGGAAACTTCAAATAAGAACCCACATTTTGTATAACCAATCACACACTTCTCTCTTTAACAGTAACAAATATATTATTTATGCAAGCAGATTCAGCTTGCAGTAAGTAGTATGGATATAATTACTATTCCTAAAGCGAAGACAGAAACTGCAGCACACACCACCGGCACTGCACATATGATGCAGCCTCAGTAAACACAAGCCAGGGACAACACAGCAATATCAATGTACATACATCCAATTGAGGTATCGCAAACATAAACAACGTAAAAGCGTGGAGCTGGAATGGTATAAAAACATCAATCTGATTCGCACCACTTGTTTTAACAGGATGTCGGCAGAGCCAGCATCGCCTCGTCAGCACATTGTATATAGCTGGGATGAGACACCGACACAATAATATGTAAATACACTTATACAGAACCTATATTGATGACGTCTGTCTCTCCAACACAGTGGAATTCATCAAGTCACAAACAGATCTCTTTGTAACATGATAAAGCTCATTGCTTTAGCGAAACAAGGTCATTAAATTTTACATACAAATACATTTGGGTCTTCTTACAACATTTAGCCATTATAGCACACATAGGTGTGGAAGCACACATAGGTGTTAAAGCACACAGATATGGAGAACTTGAACTTGAATGATTCGCCGGTACGTGTCACGGCCCTGATTTTTTCCAGATGGTGACCCGGCGACCAAGAGATGGTAGTTGTCCACACTGTACACTTACACACAGCTAGTTAAGCGCATAAAAATTGAAATTTGTAAAGGCATCTAAGTGTTAAAGTATACTGGGATTAAAACACGCTCACAGAAAACAACACGTAATCTAGGCAATATACAGAGGAAGGAAACAGCACACAGAATACTGCAAATAGATATTGCCTATTACACATGCATGGGGCTGCCATGGATGGATATGATTAAATACACATTGCCGGTGCATAGAGTATTGAGGAGTACTCACGTTAAGTGCTGTGAATAAAGTCACAAAGCATGACCCAAGTACATTGAGTGATAATTCACGGAAGGCGGGAACAAGACAGCTAAGAGCTCCCTCTGCGACAAAGCAGAGGACCCTAATGGAAGGGCTAGATTTTTCGTCTCACTCTGGCTTTATGGGTCCTACCGCTCACTACTCTCTTTCTCTCTCTCACTCTCTCTCTCTCTCATACTCCATTCCTATTGTAGAGAAACACAGTGTTTGACAAAATAGAGGGCCACGAGAACAGCCACATGAATTAGTGTTGTTGACTTTTACAACATGATGTGCCTCTGCGTCCTCACTCTTAACCACGGTTGCCGAATTTCACTACTGTCACCACTGGAATCACCCTGGTACAGCTGGTATTGCAGTTGTTTGCCCTTGCTCTTCTTGCTCCTGAAAAAAGCTACTTAAATAATATTTTCTTTTGTATTGCTACTGGGTTACTTATAGAAAGAAATGGCATAGCTTTTAGTGCCCTTCTGTAGCATATCATTGGTAACACAGCCTTCAACGTTTCTGGTTAACGTGACAATTGAAATAGCACTTCTGGTCCAGTAACTCGATTGCTAGCGCACTCAGCTCACAAACTGAGGTCCGCGGCTCGATCCTCGGTACGGGTGAAAACATTAGGATATGTTTTTCCTTAAAGATACCTGCTGTCCATGTTCACCAATCAGTAAAATAGGTACCTGGGTGTTAGTTCGACTATTAGGGGTCGCACACTTGGAACAAAATTGTCATAATTTGCAAGAAATATTCTGCATAACCAGGGGCTTTCTGTGTAGTAGTACGTCATTGATGTCAGCTAGGCCTGTATATCTTGTACATGTACTTGTAGAAATAAAGATTCTTATTCTTATTATTATTATTATTACTATTATTATTATTATTATTATTATTAATACTATTATTATTATTATTATTATTATTATTATGGGGATCGTTAATATTGTGTTAAAACATGATGGTGCTGAGTTTCTGAGAGCAGCAAGAACACATGAAGAGTTCTTTCTGTTACTGAAGTAAACCTTTGGTTTAATCATTAATGATGAGGATAGTCTGCTATTGAGATTTTGCCTAATCATAAATATACAATTCGATCATTTTCTACGTACAGATACTAAAGACTTCCAATAAATTATTCTATTGTTGGCTTCTGAAAGCAAGGTTACTGTTACTAATACTTGTTTTATTATATTATTTTAATTATAAAATTGCATAAATACCGAGTAGGCGAGGTAACTATGTGCTCAGTACATCACCCTTGAAAAAGTAGTTATTGAGGTGGTCAGTCCCTAAGCTTGGAATTTCCTTAAAATAAATAAATATATGATGGTCGCCCATATTTTTTATCTTTTCATTTCCTTCCTGTAAGTTTCCAGTCGTATACTTTGAGATCTTCTCTGGTGTATATCAGGGAAACACTTTGTCGGTGTCAGTTCATCATTTTTTTATTAAAAAAAGTTAAATAATTTATCGTTAAATAATAGTTTGAGAATGCCATTTATGCTGGGCTTCAAACTTTTAATTATAGATATTCGAATGTATATAAATAAAGGTTCAGCTTGTAATTGTTTGCCCAAGAAAACACCTACTGTAAGACATTCTAAATAAGATACTAATAAGCCTTTAGCCTAATGATATAGCGAGGAAGATAAATTAGGGACAACTTTGAGTCGAGGAAGACTTTGTTCTTTTGCTTTAAGTCCGCTAAAGTTTGCAGCTAATTTTAAAGACGTCCGAAGCGTGGAACGCCGAGGGCACGTGAGTTGCTTAGTTGCAGAGTTTCTAGGACGAGTCCACGCTGCATCGAAACGTAGAAATGCCTAATAGAAATGCCCTTTGTAATAACTTTCATCTGTGCTCTGTTATAATATGAAGGGAGAACTGAGGCAGATAAACTGTGGTGAGACGCAAATTACGTAACTAGAAAAAAACCCGGTGCAGGTGGGGTTTCAATCCATGACTAATGAGTCGTAAAACTTTGCTGAGAGAGGCATCGCCAGTGATTCTTCCTGCTGAGCGAGGCATCGCCAGTGATTCTTCCTGCTGAGCGAGGCATCGCCAGTGATTCTTCCTGCTGAGCGAGGCATCGCCAGTGATTCTTCCTGTCGTGATACGCTATTAACCGCAGACATATTAAACGTTGACGAGTTTATATTGTGAACAAGTGTTTGTGAAGCTGAGTAATGTTGAAACAAGTCGCCGAGTGTACCATGCATTGCACAGTCTGTGTGCATTGAACTAGAATGTTTGTGTGTACAACGAACTGTCCACATTATTCCGTAAACAACAGTCAACGTGACCAAAGCAATGAACAGAAGTTGAGATATCCTTGTGACTCATCGGGGCGCAACCGTCGTATATTCAGTCAAGCCATTTGATATTGGCATCCAGATGACACAGGTGTCATGACTCTAGTTACACCAGCCAAGGTAAGTCCCTATTTCCTTGTACATGTCAGCCCATCAAACACAGCAGTGGATAGAGTCAGGTGTGCTATAGAATTAAGATATAACTTTTCATCGATACAGTTACGGGCGGGTAGATCGCCCACACCAGGTAAATCCCATGATTTCAGCAGGTTCCATACACTGTTTCAGATACGTGGGTCATAAGTACGAACCCATACAAAGGAAAGACTACAAGGCGCAGCTGCTGTGGCTTATAGGTCGTCAGCCTTTAATATATGTGATTATTGCATTCACCCAAAGTCCAAATTGGCCTTTGGTCTTTAAACAAAATCTCCAGTCATTCTCTATCTCTCATTTACTGAGGTGAAAATTGTGATTAATATAGAAAAGGATTAACCAGGAAATTTATTAAAGAGACGTAATGTCATCCAGTGGCTTTTTCAGTCCAATACAGAGAGTCAGGTGGGTCAGGTCAGGTGTTGTACAAGGTGAATGACTTAACTAGGTGTTGCCTGACGTTCTCTTGGGTAGGAGTTATGATTTGTTGCTGTGGCTGACAGGAGTTGTTAAATAAATGGTTCAGAAAAACCGATAAGTTGATGTAGGGTTGTTCAAAAACCCGATTTAAAAAAAAGTATGTTCTAATTTTTAAAAAAATCGGGGTTTTAGAATTAAAACCTGATTTAAAAAAAAAATATTATTTTATTTTTTACTCAATGTAGAGAGTTTATAATGAATAATTAATATTTTTTTAATTTTCATTTATATTTTTATAATGATAAAACAATACTTAATATAAGAACTTAAGTTAATTAAAACCTTTCTGATCAGTGCAATACATTACATTGTGCTGTGTACAGTTCTGTACAGTATTTTCACATGTCTTCTACAATGAATACTGTACGGAATTGCTAATGCTGCCACTGTCTTCAATAGTGATGTGTCTAGTGTTATCATTAAAACACTATAGATCACACACTTAAAAAATCATTTAACATGTTTAGATAAATGAGATTAAATAAATTAAGATCCCCAGTGAATCCATGTACGTTGACTCTTGTTCTGGCAATAACCCTTTTCATACTTAGCAACAGTTTAGGTAATAGATAAATTGATAATCTTGTGAGGTGTTATAGAATATTTAAAACAGACCATCTGGGTGAGAATGTCACTACTGACTTATGTAGTAGAACTCAATAGCTGAATATAATGGTTCTGATGAGCATCCTTAAAGCACCACACTCAGGTTCGACTCCTGGCGGTGACTTCTTTTTTTTTCTTCTTTTCGTTCGACCGAACGAAAGTAGTAAGGGCAGTAAGGGTGACAGAGTGTTCGGAAAATGGGACGCATTTAAGCTTGTTCAGAGAAACAGAATGGTAGTTCCAACTCCTTGGATTAAGAGACCTTCATCATCATGAGGGTCCTTTGCTTAAAGTTAAATTTATGAAATAATTTTTATTTTCCAACGTAGATTTGAACATTATTGGCGTTGTTAGAATGTTTACAGTCAGCACTCGGTTGCAGGGAGAGCGTCAGCCCTGAGTTCCAGGTAGTGTCAGCACTCAGTTCCAGGGAGAGTGTCCGCCATCAGTTCCATGGAGAGTGTCAGCCACCAGTTCCAGGGAGAATGTCAGCCATCAGTTACTGGGAGAGTGTCATCCATCAGTTCCAGGGAGAGTGTCAGCCGTCAGTTCCATGGAGAATGTCAGCTGTCAGTTCGAGGGAGAGTGTCAGCACTCAGTTCCAGGGAGAGGATCGCTTCTGCACTTCTAGTGAATGGTTTAAATATCTGCTCAGCTTTGCGAACTCAGTCTATACCAAAGTATACTATAGATTGTTTCAGATTGTGTCTACATAGTTTAATGTAGATTTTCTTTGATTAGATGTACCAAGATGCACAGTGTGGACTCCGATTAGATGGTATCTGTACCAAGATGCACTGTGTGGAATCTGATTAGATGGTATCTGTACCAAGGTGTACGGTGTGGAGTCTTAATTAAGAACTCTGTGTGATGTAGCTTTTATGTGATTAGTCCAGTGTTGGACTTAGTTTGATTATCTACATTTGAAATGCAGGTTGATAGGATTATGATCTACATAAATTATGTTCTATAATTTGATTATCTCATATTCAGAAGAACATTGAAGAAATATACTGGTAATATACAAGGTCCACCAGTTATTGTGTGAGTGTGAGTGTGTGTGTGTGTGTGTGTGTGTGTGTGTGTGTGTGTGTGTAGAGGTGCCGAAATGAAAGAACAAATTAATATGAATATGTGTGTCCCCTCATGTAATTCCACCCACCTGGTCAGTCTCGGCAGTAGACCAGCTAGACATGACCAAGTTTCCATCCAGCAAGGTCACTGGGGAGGGGCCACAACCGCTGAACCTGGGGGAGTGAGGAAGGGAGTTCATCTGAGGGCCCACAGATGAACTTCTGGAGACACAGAACTAGGCCAAGCAAACACACGCGAGCGCTCACACACACACACACCTACCTACACACCTGACTATGACCTAACTTAACTATGACCTAACCTAACTATGACCTCATCTAACTATGACAACACCTGACTAAGCCCTCACATGACTATGACGACCTACCCTATCTATGACCACACCTTACTACGACCACACCTAGCTATGACTAAACCTCACTATGACAGAACCTAACTATGATCACACCTAACTATGAATAAACCTCAGTATGACAGCACCCGACTATGACCTCACCTAAGTATGACCACACGTGACTATGACCGACCACATCTCAATATGACTTCTGGAGACAGAACTAGCGAAAGCACCAAACAGACACACACACACCTAACTATGACCTCACCTATGATCACACCTCTCTCTCTCTCTCTCTCTCTCTCACTATGTATGAGTCGTCCAAATACTTACACCGTCTCTGACACTAATCTAATTCTGGAGGAAATGAAACTACGAATCACTGCTTCCAACACATATTTATTATCCTACCGAACACTCTTACTTAGCAACGTCAGGCAGGTCTTCCGAGTCATCCTCCTCGATAACTTTGCCATTACACCACTTTCCCTTGTGGCTTCGTTCTTGGAACTGCGATGAAATAAGACACAATGCAACAGTAACTTGGGGAGTATCAAAGACTCTTTTGCTTCTTTTTCCCCTAACGTCTCTTTCACAGCATCGTCAAAGAAAATTCACCAACGACTTTCCTTCCTGAGTCTTAAGAAATCCGAGATTCCAAAAGAAAACCAGAGGGAGTTGCTGAATCAGGAGAGTGATGACAGCGGCTGCATTAACTACTGTGTGAAGAGCCTTAGTGACTCAAGATTTTTCTTCATATATACTCAAGAGTAGTTATTAACTTGGAATTATATCTGACATAACACGCACACACACACACACGGGGCCAGGAACTGAGTCTCGACCCCTGCAACCACAATTAGGTGAGTACACACACACACGACAGAACACAAAAAGAATGGGAACAACTGAGAGAGTAAGAATGCGCCAGAGGCAGACTTGAGGAACAGGGCAGGTACCGGCAGACATGGGAGCACAGTCTCAAAGGGAACAGCAAACACAACCTCCCACAGAACACCCACAGCATCCCCTCAACCCCTACAACCCCACACCAACCAAACACAATAACAAGAGACGAGCCACACTCAGACACATACAGTCTTCCCCTCCAGCACTAATACTGCCACACCAGCAGACTACCATAATAACAAGACCTGCCTACCACACCCACAGCAAGTACCAGCCTCTCCCACCCCCAGAATGAAGTACTAGAAAGAAAGCTGAAGTTATGGTACACCAATGCAGATGAATTACAAATAAGAGTGAGTGGCAGGAAAGAATCACTGAGGCATCCCCAGACATCATAGCAATCACAGAGACAAAGCTCATGGAAGTGATAACAGACGCGATCTTCCCGTCTAGTTATCAGATCTTGAGGAAAGACATGGCGAGCAGAGGGGGAGGAGTTGCATTGCTCATCAAAATCCAATGAAATTTTGAGATCTGAGGAATAGTCAAAGTGGTAGTGGGTGACTATATAGTAGGAACACTTCATACTGGAGGCCCAAAAGTGATGATAGCAGTGATGTACAACCCACCACCGAACAGCAGGAAGCCAAGACACGAAAACAAAGAGAGTAACAAAGTGATTGGGGACACACTAGCCGAGGTTGCCAGAAGGGCAAAGTTTATCATCATGGGGGACTCCAATCATAAGAAGACTGACTGGGAAAATCTGGAGTCAACTGGGGGACCAGAGACGTGGAAAGCCAAGACGCTGGAAGGCGGTACTGGAAAACTTCATGTACCAACATGTTATGGACACACGCAGAGAGAGAGAGAGAGAGAGAGAGAGAGAGAGACGATGAACCAGCAAGGTTAGACCTCGTATTTACCTTGAGTAGTTCAGACATAGGGGATATCACAAATTAAAGGCCCCTATGCGCCAGTGATCACGTGGTCGTGAGTTTCGAAGATGTAGTAGAGTAAACAATGAGGAGTGAAGCAACATGAGAAAGAGGGATGAAGCCAAATTTTCAAAAAGGGTACTACACAAGTATGAGGCAATTCCTACACGAGGTGCAGTGGGTAAGTGAGCTAGAGTGAAAGACAGTAAACAGAATGATGGAACACGTGACCACAAAGTGCTGGGTGGCAGTAGAAAATTCGTACCAAGATGCAACAGAAACAATGGGAAGATCAGAGTGAGCACATGATTGACCAGGTGTGGAGATACCAAAGCCAGGTGTGCTAGAGTATGTAAAAAGTATAGAAGGCAAAGGACCTAGGAAAACAGGAAGTTGAGCCGAGGAGCCAGAAATTAATATGCATGGATTAGAAGAGAAGCCCAGCGCAAATGCGAGAATGTCATAGCATCAAAAGCCAAATCTGACCAAAAGATGTCATACAGCCACATCAGGAGGAAAACAACAGTCAAGGACCAGATAATCAGGATCAGGAAGGAAGGAAGGGAGCTCACAGGAAATGACCAAGTAGTATGTGAAGAGCTCAGCTCAAGATTCAGGAAGGTATTCGCAGTAGAGACTGAGAGACTTCCAGGAACGGTGGTAGGGTACACAACCAAGTGCTGGACACACTGCACACAACCGAGGAGGTGAAGAAACTGCTAGGCGCACTAGATACCTCAAAGGCGGTGGGCGCAGAGTTCTGAGAGAAGGAGAAAATGTACCGTGTGTGCCACTAACAACAATCTGCAATAAATCTATCGAAACAGGGCAACTGCCTGAGGTATGAAAGACATCAAATGTAGTCATGAGTAAATCTGGCAATAAGTGTCTTGAGTCTACGCTAGCCCTACTGCCATCTGTCTCGCTTTCAGGTTGTGTCTGACTTGATAAATTACACACATATGCAACACTAGGGAATCTTTATAGAGGAAACATTTCACCACACAGTGGCTTCATCAGTCCATACAAAGGAGAATGGTGAAGAACAGGAGTTTGAGGTAATCAGTTCATCAACTTGTCGGTTCTCCGAACCTTTTATCTACGTTTGTGTCTCACTCATGAATTTATCCAACGTGTATTCTTAATAAACAGTCAGCGACGAACATAGTGAAAATTTCCATCAGGATATCTCAGGCATGAAGAAACGCTACCAGAGAAAATAGATTCAACCACTATGTGCAGATTATTACTGGACAATAACGAAAGATACTCCAGAAGACGAGAACAAGAGACAAGAAAAGAAGAATCAGGTTGAATCAATATAAAGGAATTTGTTATTCAGGTTTGTTACTAATGTATTATATATACTTATACATAAAATGTAACAAATTTCCTTGGATATTTTAACACATAGATTGTAATTATGGTCACATTCATTTTCGGCACCCCAAAAATCTTAAAGTGAAATTATATTTTTCTACGTAGCACAAAAATGTTCAAAATTTATTGACCAGAGGGAAGGGTAAACAGGAACACGAGGGCACAGCTGGAAGCTGTAATCAGAGCTGGAAGCTGTAATCACAGATGGAAGCTGTAAACACAGCTGGGAGCTGTAATCACAGATGGAACCTGTAAATACAGCTTGAAGCTGTAATCACAGATGGAACCTGTAAATACAGCTTGAAGCTGTAATCACAGATGGATCCTGTAAACAAAGATGGAAGCTGTAAACACAGATGGAAGTTGTAAACAGTGAAGAGTCACAGGGATGACAAAGTATTTCTTCGGGCATACATCAGTGAGGATGCAGAATGACCTGAACAGCTGAGTGGTAAAGGCAGGCTCCTTACAGTAGTGGTCAGCGAAGAGGCGGAAGCCAGAGCTGACGGTCGACCTCTGAAAATACATGTAATTCTTCTTTGCCTCCCGGCAGAGAAATCACTCGCACACACATGCACAGACACTGACAGAGAGAGAGAGAGAGAGAGAGAGAGAGAGAGAGAGAGAGAGAGAGAGAGAGAGAGAGAGAGAGAGAGAGAGAGAGAGAGAGAGAGAGAGAGAGAGAGAGAGAGAGAGATTACTGAAAATGATCTGATGTAGGTAGTAGCTCTTAGCTTGTAAATAAAGGTAGAAACACTTAACCCAGGGTGTAAAAGAGAGAGAGAGAGAGAATAAACACATAATGGACATGCTACAATACCTTTTCCAACTCATCTGTAACCTTGGACATCATTGAAACAACGTTTCATAGAGCGCGAGAGGGCGGCAGCACAGTCAAAATATTACCCACACTACGCCCTGCGAGACAGTTATTGCGTGCATGACACATGCTCTCCCGGGGTCCACTCCAGTCACTGGAATAATTTGTTGCCTAACCGTTAAACCATAATACACAAGGGAAAAACCAACTAAAAGCTGATATAAATTTTTACTTTAACCTCTGGTGATATTGGAAATTGTTGTGTGCGCAGCATTTTGTTAATCTTTCTAGTTTTTGGTAACCTTCACAATTTTTTCTAACCTTTATACGAGTATTTGTATTTTTAATCTGTAGCTAATAATCTTGAGTAACGGCTTTGTTCCTTCACTATTGCTCTTTCCTCTACTATTGCTCATACTACTGCCTCCCTCCACTCCTCTTCTCTCTAGTGCCACTAAACTACTCTCCCTACTATTACTTCTAATACTACTTCGACTACAAGCCTTACCATTACCACTACTTGCTTTTCAACCTCTCTTGTTCCCGTCCCTGTCCCACTCGCCTATATATATATATATACCGACTCCTTCACTCTTTTGTGTTAATATGACTTTGTATATGATCCAAATCGCCCAGAAACGTCGTCGGAAGTTCCTCTTTCCTATGATCAGGTTATTAATGCTATCGTTATATGTGTGTCATCTTCCTATTTCTGTAATCTTTCTATTTGTGTAATATTTCTTTCTGTGTAAAATGTATATTTCTGTAGCAATTCTGTGTAATATTTCGGATAATGTAATTTTTTTTTTAAACCCTTCTTAGTTTATTATTGGAAAATTTGTTTTTTTTAATACGTGTAACTTTCTATTTGTGAAACAATATTATTTGTATAACCTGTCTATTTGTGCAAAATCTGTTTTGTAATCTTTATATATATATTATACAAGTGCTGTATTAATAGACAGACTACATTGACAGAAAACACTAACATGAATACATCTACTGTGTGCACGGATATTGCCAGTTGAGGGAATGAGTGTACATACCCTGTGGCACACCTGGCAGTTGCCTCGTGGACGGATTCCACGGCGTTGGCTCTGTCGTGGAGATTCCTGGACACCCGGCACTTCTTGTGACATTGTGGGGGTGGGAGGGCGCCAGCTGTGGGATAACGGGTGAAGGACAGCATGGATGGATGGGAGATGAGGGTGGGGGAGTAGCGAGCAGGAGTGTAATTGGTGGGGCACTAAACGGCAACACCCTAGGTCAGGAAGTCAGTAGGCCTAAACCGGGATGTGGGGACTGGACCAGGGATGGGGGGCAATGGGAGTGGCCCTATCAGTTCACTAAAGATGCACATCACTAACTTTTGCTAATTGTTATACACTTATCATTCTATTTAGAAAAATCGTCGCCATTTGGTACACTAATCACCGTATTTTCACTGTTAACAGAGGTGTTCTTCTGTTTATCATCCAATGACGGAGTCCTGAGCGACCACTTCCCCCGCCCGGCAGAACGAGTGGTATTGAATCAATAACAGCACTGCGACTAGCCGAGGATTCGAACCCATGTCGTTTTAGCCCTGCCTCGTGGTGAGCGAAAATCACATGACGCTCTAACCCACTGGATCACACAATCCTATTGAGACCACGATCGTGGTTACAGTAATATAAATACTGCTTGTGGAGGCTAGTACACCAAACGGAGATTAGAATGAAATTAGGTCAGAGGCACACACACCACACCCACCCACACACTAAACGACATGGGTTCGAATCCTCGGCTAGTCGCAGTGCTGTTATTGATTCAATACCACTCGTTCTGCCGGGGTGGGGGGGGGAGTGGTCGCTCAGGACTTCGCCATTGGATGATATACAGAAGAACACCTCTGTTAACAGTGAGAACACGGCGATTAGTGTACCAAATGGCAAGGATTTTTCTAAATAGAATGATAACATCTCTCCATGGGTCCTGAGAGAGGGAGCAGAGGCACTATGTGTACCCCTAACAACAATCTTCAACACATCTATCGAAACAGGGCGACTACCCGAGGTATGGAAGACAGCAAATGTAGTCCCAATTTTTAAAAAAGGAGACAGGCAAGTAGCACTAAACTACAGACCAGTGTCACTGACATGTATAGTATGCAAGGTCGGGAAGTGGAATAGTTTGGGAAGCGATGTAGTGGAGGCAGGTTCCATTCATAGCTTTAAGAAGAGGTATGATAAAGCACATGGCGCAGGGAGAGTGACCCAGTAGCGACCAGTGAAGAGGCGTGGCCAGGAGCTATAACTCGACCCCTGCAACCACAACTAGGTGAGTACAGCTAGGTGAGTACATGTGATCGCACACTCGCAACTAACATTCACGCCCAGACAAAAACACCCAACAGGCCAAGTTCCTCTGACAAAGGTTAACTAACACACATACTGGTAAGAGACGGAATATTGAGTCCTCTTGGGAACAAGTGATCAGTGTTCTCTAACTTTCTGTTAGATTACGGAAGTCGGACTGAATGATAATCGTAAAATAAATTGGATTCAAAATAAGAGTACTACTGATTGAGTAGAATTCTAAAGTGAATATAATTTAATTTTGATTTCAATAGGCATTTGCTCTTTTATCTTTATTCTCCAAGATTTCGGAAGCTTTGGAAAGATTTCTCCTCACTCACAAAAGAACCAAAAAGAAGAAAGCAACGCCCAGTCGTCAATTTACTACTGAAAACCTTACGAAGAAAGTAGAGTAAATACTAAAATGGTAAGCTAATCAACATAGCCAGAAATAACTTAACCAGAATATAACAGGAGGTGCAAAAATAAATTTGAGAATAACAATGACTGTGAAAGATCATTTAACACGACGGGAGAAAATGGGGATTTACATATTAAGTTGGGAAAATCCAATAATGAATTCAGAATTTATGAGGCTTCTGCTGAGACCTCACATAAATCAATGGAATTCGAGGAAATATTGATTAGAATATTTAAATAAGGAGCCGATATCATGAGTAAACCACCAACACTGATCCTTAAGAAAACACTTAATATAAACGCAGGGACAGTATAAATTTTCTGTAATTAATACACAGGCCTTTTATTCCTTACAAGTTACTCATGATGATAATAATGACGTGATTATTGTAACAACTCTAGGCTATGAATTTCTTCACGTAGAATAAGAACGAATTCTGAAATACCTTGCCTTGTCTCATAAAGTAAATAGAGGTATACGACAGAGTGATAAAGAACAGACGGAAATGAGAAAATTGGGTGAAATTATATTCCTAGACTGCATGAAATCTAACAACACAGAATAAACACGATCGACTACTACTTTAACCGGCTTGGGTGTCCGGCGGCAACCCCGCACTTTATTAAAACATTTATCCAGCACCAATTTATGAATGTTTTCTTTGCGCAGAAAATGAATATATGTGTGATATTGTGTCAGCAAAAGGGGGATACCTAAATTGGTTATCGGATTTTATTCATCCTCCAAAGTTTAAAGTGCGATAACTTGAGAAAATGCTTCATTGAATTATACAAGCTGGCATTCCTCACGTAAGCGAATATTTGGAATGTTACCAGCCTGTAGCTGCAAATTTGCCTACTTTATAGCCTCTAATTTTGGTAATGGTTTCCATGCAATTATTTGAGAAGTCCGTCTCCTAATCGGCTTCCAACTTTCAAAGCTGGTGTATCTTACCTAGTGGAAGATTCGGACTGTTATCGTACCATTTTTTCCAGTTTTCTTAACTGCATAATATATTTTCTTATATAATACCGTGAGAATGCCTCTTTTGACCTAATTGAAACTTACAAAAGTTATGCATCTAACAGAAAAAAAATAGTTTTCGTTTGTGTAGGAGCAAATTTGCCAGCTTGGTAATTCAAAGGAGAAAATAATTTTTCAGATCGGCTTTAGTCATTCAATACAGATGTATTTTCCACAAGAGAAGAGTTGCATTTCTGTTGTATTTTGCTGTTGTATCGTTCTTCTGTACATCCAAGTCTAGAAATTTTATTAAACAAAATAAAATACTTAGGCTAATTCAAGGTTTGATTAATTAATTTTAAATATTATCCTCAAGCACATCTTGCGCAGAATAACTTCCATGAGTTTCTCAGAGATCTATCTGCTGGTTTCTGTGATACTGGAGGTAAACCGTATATACCTTCTGAAAACCATGTAGTTTATTACTGAGCACTGACAAGTGTTCATTACACTCTTATTGGTTATTCACCACCAGATGTGTTACGGTCCGCACACAATCTGAGAAAGTCACTCCCGAATCCCATAACCCCAGCCCCTTCTCCTCAATGAATAAAAAGTGCAAGAGGTGTTTCTAATGTATTAAAATATTAGTACAGACATTCACAAATTCTGCCTTTGAATCTAATGTCCCAATTTCTTCAATATATATGACTAATTTGCGCTAAAAGAACCCCAAACAAGTTCGAATATACTAACAAAAGCCTACTTTGAAAATTTTATTTCAGTCAGGAGAAACATTCTCCAGTTATGGCAGAGTACAACATTACAAAATACACCAGCACTTTAAGTTTGAAGCCGCTGATCAGATGAGTCAATTTATTTAATGAAAATGGCCTTCATTGTTTGAAACTGATCTTAAGTGGCATTCTCCCGCTGGTCAGTTCCTGACCAGCCGGGCTGTGGTTCGTACTTCGGTTTGGGTGTGGCTAACAGTAACAGCCTGGTTGATCAGACCCTGATCCACCGCGAGACCTGGTCACAGACCGGGCCGAGGGGGCTTTGACTTCAGAAACCCTCTCCAGGTATAATCCAGGTATTGCATGAAAATCAATATATTTAATAAAATTGAAACATTTATATTTATGTCACCTAATACTTATGCATTTTTTTAGGAAAAGCCCCACAAAAAAGCACTCTCCCTTTTTATCAAAGAATGATAAAATTCCAAGATTATTAAGTACGTTAATAAACCAATTTATTTGTAAATTTGTTTCTGGACACACCAAACTCATATATATAATAAAATATGGAACAGCCGTTGACGATTGTAGCAGTTCGGAAGAGAATTGCTCATATTACATGGAAACCACCACACCATTTTAATAATAATATTAAGAAAGTGGCCCCCTACACACTCCAATTACAACTCGAGTCTTTTACTGAGCAGGATACACCAGTGTTCACAGTTTGAAGCCGATCGAACGAGGCTTCCTAGAGTGATCTCAGAAACTAAAATCATGAACGTCATTATAGAATCGAAAAAAATGCTACATGCCTCTCAAAATAAAACCAAGAATCTTTCCCTATTTTGGGTTTACCATAGGTAAAAATTTGAAGCTGATCGAACGAGCGTTCTCAAAATGCAAACTTCAGTTTTGGAAAAGGAAAACTATCTCTGAATATATGACCAATATTGTGCAGAAAAAGAAATATGCACAAGACATTGATTAAGGAAACGTTTTGCCACAAGTGATTTCTTCAGTCCATGTACAAAGACAACTAAGTAATGAGCTCAGTAAAAGTCACATGAAACGAACTAGGGGGAAATATGCGTCTGATTTACCGAAAATTTCGTTATATTCAACGTTTCAAATAAGCTGACATTGTCTTCTAAATCTATCGACTACCACTCATGTACAAACGTCCAATAAAACAGACTTAGCTCGCTGTATTGATGACTAGACCAGATTTACTAAGAAAAAACTAATGTAAGCATGACTCACGAAATCGTAATGACACGATTGCAAAACTCCAGACCGTCGCACTCTTTCTCCCCTTCCTCTTTCCCTCTCTGTCTCTTCCCCTTTCTATTTCCCTTTCTCTTCCCATATCTCTTCTAGCTATTCCCTCCTCTGTCTGTCCCTTTTTCCACCGATATTTCTGTATTGACTTGTAGTGCTGGTGTCATTTAGTAGGTCGTGGACGTTGTTGACATAATCTGCACGGTTAAGGACGACAACATTTCCTCTTTTTTCAGCTGTGGTTACAAGAATGTCGCTACTTTAGACTTGGTCCTTGTGTGTACTCAAGAACCTAGGGACGTGGTAGGACAGAACCGTTGGTCCAGAAATTTGGATTCTCCGAAATGGTTTTTTTGTTGTTGTTTTTTGATTACGATGTCGGTAAACTTTAAACAAAGTCTAAGTGCTTTGGCGTCTGTGTCACTGGGTGGGTAGGAAGAAAGGCTGTTGATGTAAACCCTCCCAGTATCTTTCAATTGACTGTGCTGACATAACGATGAGAGTTTCCTGGTGAGGCGTATCCTCTGTTGTAAATTAGTGGTGGTTATTCGACTTAAAATGATGCACATTCAACGTCAATAGATGATACTTTTTATCAACGTCATGTCTATAATGCTAACAGTTTTCTCTCAAATCCGACCCATCACATCTCAGCTGTACTTCTAGTACCTCTGTTACCTCTACCCTCTCTTCTGCTACTATATACACACGTTTCTTAGCTGCCTCTGTAGATGAACTATAGAATCCACTTGTGGAGAAACGTTTACCCAATAAATGCCTTGAACTGTACTTATGTATTTCATCTAAAAACTGTCGGTATCAAAACATTCAATGACATAATAATATTTAAGAGTTCACTTCAGTCTTGCATTATAAAAATATAATAAATGAGCGAGTTTTTAATATATCTGCTTTCTTTTCTCAACAAAATATTAAATTTAAATTTATGGGCTACCATACAAGGTAATTTTGTTTGAATTGTCACCAATACAATCGAATAGCATTTATATCTTTCTCTGATTAATATTAAAGATTTGAAACTTATTGGACGAGGTATTTACAGTTTTTAGAATGAAAATCGATATTTTGTATTTTTCTTGACGTCTTCAATAAAAATGAGAAATTTGCACCTACACAGTACAAAATCACTAAACAAATTCTAATTATGATTTACTAGAATTTCGGGTTTGAAATCCATTATTTTAATTAGATTAGTACATTTAAACTTCCAAGGCCCATAATCATGGCGATCCTTCCTTTAACCAAATTATACTATCACCTGAAAGTTCGAAGCTGATAAGAAAAATAATTTTCCGGGTATTGCTCAGAATCTCTTAAATTATAGAGTCATTTACTAAGCTAGAAAAATGACGAATTTGCAGCTAAATAGCTTAAGTACCCAATTATTAAACCTTAGGCCAATCAAATCAATTTTGGTTTGTGCTAAAATTACGAGGAATGACAATGAAGATTAAACTAGATTATCTTCGTTCTCTGAGAGAATAAAATAAATTTTCAAGCATTTGTAGATCTGGAGCCAGAGGAAGTGTAGCTCTACGTCCTGAAGAGATTTATCTGGTATAGCTCAACCCTAACGAGAGGCCCAGGAGCTGGACATTTTCACAAGGCGTTGTTTAACAACCTCAGAAAGGACTAGGACGCTAGATTAACAATCCTTCAGAGAGCCTTGAACTGGAGTTCAACTCAGTGAGACACTGTATAAATGTTTTATGGCCTCACAGACTATTTTGAAACATCAGATATCAAACAGATCATCCAAAAAGATATTTATAATTACAATAATCAAAGAAAAGAAAAATGTTTATCATAAACCGAGTGTTACTTTTATTAATTTTTTTATGATGCTGGCACAATTATAAGTTTTTTCAAAATACAAAAAAAAATGTCATTATTTATCAGTTTCCCCATCATATGTATACACTACTTTAACCAGTGACCGTTGGTATCTTACAAAGTCTGGACTGGATTATTATTGATCGGTATGTGCCAATTTACCTAACTTCATTTTAACACCTAATCTGTGGACTGCGTGATGCTTTGCGATGAGGGTTCCGCTATGCATTTCCCTCTTTGCTTCCATGGACAAAGTTTTTTGTCTCCACAGACTCCTTAGTGCACCATTCACCTTTTTCCCCTCGTCAATTCTATGATTCACCTCATCTTTCACAGACCCATCTGCTGACACGTCCACTTCTAAATACCTGAATATATTATATAAACAGTTTTTGAAAACCCTTATCCTAGAACACACCAGGAACGTACGCTAGGTTAGTGTATGTTAAAATAGCGTCCCAAATTTTGTCCGCCAGATCTTCCGGCATGTAACCCTGAGGAAAGACGTTATGAATAACTGTATCACTCCAATAAAGAAACAGCGATCAGAGCGATATCTGATCATAACATACAAAACTCTCCTGAACAGGGAGAAAATTAATAACACAAGTGTCTGTGATGAGGGCACACAGGTGGATCTTGTACACCCATACCAACCATTTAGACGTAACAAATTATTTACACAATATGACAACGTATATATTGTTAGATCACATCACTGGGAAGGCTAAGTACAGTCATTGTTATAAATTATATACGAGATAGTGAAATCACAAGTCATGGAAGAATATAACTGTGGGTCCAAGGGCTGGAGCAACCCTTCAAGTGTTTAATGTTGATATTGTTAAAGACCCCCTGATCTTAGGAAGTGGAGTTATCCTCTCGTTTCTCGGATAAAATATAATGTTTCACAATCCCCAGGTGCTCTATGAGCCATTAGCGTTTAGTGCTTCCCCGTCAAGAAAATAATAATCATTCCCTGTGAACACAAATTAATTTGCGAGACAACTGTAATTCCGTAGAAGAACTCACACTGATGTACTCAGACTGCTCCTAGCACGGCCTCATACTGATTACTTATATTATAAAATTCTACTTCTCTGCTAATTTGCATACGACTATTATTTTAGTTATTTGCATACAATGCATACTGTATTTTTTTGCAATCATACAACGTGTAGTGTCAGGAAAAGTTTTTGATTCTTTGATGATATACAAATCATACATTGTGTACGAAGATCGATGAATTAAACAGTTTGTGATAATATAAGAAATATACTGTGTATGATGATTTTGGAAATATACAATGTGTCATGATCTAAGAAATATACACTGCAAATTTCGCAGAGAATCGGGAGCTGTATAACAACAACAGTAGCACTAGACTCAAAAGTGGCAGCACCAGCAGCAACTGCAGCAATAGCATGAGGAGAACACAGAGCAACAGCAGCAAGAACACTCGAGGAAGCAGCTGCAGAACGACCAGCTTCTTGAACAGCTGGTCCTACTGCAAATTCGCTGATGACAGGAAAAAAGGCAGGATAATTGATTCAGAGGAAGATGTCACTGAACTTCATTAGGATTTAGACAAGCTCATGTCGTGGTCAGAAAAGTGGCAAATGCAGTTCATTGCAGATAATTGCAAAGTTCTGAAGCTAGGGAATGTACATAAACCTAGTGTTTTTAAACTAAATAACGTAGAACTTGTCCATATAGAATGCGAAAAGGACTTGGAAGTTATGGTGAGCAGCGACCTCACAAGAAGAGAGCTTTTTCTAAGCGTATGTAATAAAACAAAAACAAACTACTGGGATACATATCAAGAAGTATAAGCAACATGAGTCCAGAAGCTCTACACATCATTAGTAAGACCTCACTTAGATTATGCAGCTCATTTCTGGTCTCCATGCTACATAATGAACATAAATTCGTTAAAGAACATTCACAGAAGAATGACAATATTAATCTATTGTTTAAGAAATATTCCACACGGAGACAATGAAACCGCTTAATCTACATTCTTCGTCTTAGGGAAGACATGATTGAAGTGCATAAGTGGAAGATGGGCATAAATAAGAGAGAAATAAGTTAGGTTCTGGGGATATCTTTTCAGGACAGAACTCAAAATAATGAATTCAAATTGGATACATTTTGATTTAGAAAGGATATACGTGTAGGAAAGTTCTGGTTTGGAAATATAGTCGATGAGTAGAACAGTCTATCTTTTAGGGTCATTGAAGCTAAAAGCTTGTGTGGTTTCAAATATAGGCTACATAAATACATGAGTGCAAGGGATTGGATCTGAGTTGTACTTGCACTTGAGTTTATAAGGTTTTCAAAGCTAATTCATTGGGTAATATTGATAATAGGTTGGGCGATTATTTTTGTTAGTGGGTTTGGGTTTGACAATGACCTGCCGAGTATGGGCCAGATTGCCAGCTGCAATGTTCCTTGTTTATTATGTTCTTAAGTTTGTAACAGCAGCCTCATCATCAGCAGCAGTAGAATCATCATAATAAGCATAATCATAATCACCATCATCATCACCAGTCATTATCACCAGTTGCAGTTACTGCAGTAAAAGTTACGTGAAATGATTAAAGATAATAATATGATGAGATAAATTCCTTTCACACAACTGAATACCTTAAAACATTTTTATAATACAATAGCGCGTTTTGAGTGAAGATAATTTGGAAGTTATAATGAAAAATAAACGACAAAAATTACCATATTAATATATAAACATGTAGACAGTGACGATCATCATGTGGTAATGGAAGTTGCGTCAGCACACACATATTTCAACAGGTTATGGAGTTGAAAAAGAAACGTTAAATATGCAGAGCTGGCTCGTCACTCTGTGGCTTAACTGTGAAAATTAATTAGGTAAAAACAATTCTCCAAACCCCTCTAAAACATGAAATGTATTAATTGGACAGCAAGTGTTATATATGTTTCCCTTTGTTACTGTATTACATGTGCTCTTACATTCACCAAATACCAGTTCATTTGCAGCCGAAATATATGAAAGTTTCATTCTTTTACATCGTCATACATAATTTGTATAGACGAGGTTGAAGTTTAATATTGAGTTGCGTTCACAATGACAAAATGTCAGGGAGAGTAATTATCCCTGTGTTTACTTATCTGTCACTAGGTTATAACTGTTACTGTAATCTTAACATTTAAGAAATAAATATCGTATACCAAGTCTTGAGCTTGATGACGTACGTATGTTAGTGTTCTTGTATGAAGTTCTGTGATATACAGACAAAAGTGTCTTGTAGCCACTTTCACTGATACCTTTTTTTTATCTGATTTAGCTTTATTACAGACTTTTTAGGAATTACACAATTTTCTTATATCAAATAACAGGCAGCATACAGATGAATGAGGACACAGTAGAATACAGTAAAATAAGTGACTTTTACTCTGAGTTGTCACTCTCGTTTACTCCTTGTTTCTTCCCCTTCCCCGCCATCCTCGTCTATCCATTCACCTTCTCTATCTCTCTA
This sequence comes from Cherax destructor, assembly GCA_009830355.1. NCBI lineage: Eukaryota > Metazoa > Arthropoda > Malacostraca > Decapoda > Parastacidae > Cherax > Cherax destructor. Next base: position 19,393 of record WNWK01010793.1, on the reverse strand, counting down.
TCTCTCTCTCTCCCTCTCTCTTTCTCTCCCTCTGGGATGGACAATGCAACGTTCGCCTGAGATCAGAATACAGATTCTCATAACACAAAAAGCAGCAATTTAGTGGTGGCTCAGGACGAGGCTGCTCTGGCTCACTGCGACCAGCCGTCCTCGTCTGCTTTAATGAGAAAACTTCCAGATGATGACTATGACGATTATACCAAGCGAGGAATTAAAACTTGTGTTGCTCAGTGCTGCTTCCCGCCAGAAAAGGGGTTATTTCAGGAACGAAAAAATATAAAAAAAAACGCTGAAGGAAATTCGGGTAGCAAGAATGGATTGTGAGCTGGGATTGTGTGATGTGCTGAGAGAAAAGATGAATGTTGAAGGGTAGATAAGTGTGGATGTTGGAAGGATGAAGATTCCCTCAGATTGAACTCTATTTGCATTCTTCTATCACCTTCCTCGAGTTTCATAACTTTTCGTTTGCAGAGGCGGAATTTAAGTATTTACTTGAGCGACTATCCCCACAGTCTGGCCAAGTCATGTTGACGTCTTTCCCTCTTATCTCTGGTTTTTCTTACTTGTTATTTTTTTTTAACTCATCCACGTTGGATTCTATTTTGTCTGGAGTGACATTTACTTTCAGATATGAGGAAAGATAACAATCTAGGGATTCCTGGGAAAACCAAATTATTAAGCTCGTGCAATCTGATACTTCTTCCTCAATAATAACTTACTGTCTCCTTCCACATACGTATGATTATTCTTTATTCTATCCTAGTGCGTTTCTCGTAATTGCCAAAGTAAATACCTAGAAGGAAAAAAGTTGAATATAACTTTGGTGTAACTCTGACATGCGTTTGAAATAATATTAGGAGTGATGTAAAAATTGAATCTGAATGATACAGGTATATAGTTAGAAGCCTGAGTAGATCTCTTAGTATGGTAATACGAACATAGATAAGCACATTTAAGGAGCAATTTGCTATTTAAACAGAGTGATACAGCAGCCAGGCTTAGACTTAGTTACAAGTACTTCTGATTGTTTGGAGTACAAAGAGTCGATGATCAAACTAAGTTCAAAGAATGTGATCAGCTTGATCACATTGTCAACTTATTGAGGAATATAGAGAAATCCAGATATTTTAACAATCATAAATTTGCTTGTTGTAGATGAAACATGAATTATAAATATACAACCAGTAATACGCTAGTTAACTCATTTATGGGCTTGTGGCTAGGTCTTCTGAGTTTATATATGAGCTTGCGCTATTGTTTACAGGCTACCTATGGGGTGTCCAATAAACTAGCCACTTAGGCAGCAAAATCTAAATCATTCTTTTTTTGCTAGTCAGTCCCAGGCACGTTACAATCTAAAATGCTTCGCTCACACAGTGGGCTTTTATCAAGTCACAAACAGATCTGTTTGATAAAAAACACAATGTGGACGAAAAGTATTTGTTTTTATTGTTACATCGTGTCGGCATTTTATATAATTTATCACTAGGTGGATTATAGGTTCGAGTATAATACAGGTTCAGACCTATTTTTATTGCTTCAGTTATGTTCATTTTCCAGTATTATTGTTGCTTAAATTGTACTCATTTTTAACATGCTAAACAATGCATGATGCTGGTCATCTTTCACTAAACAGGAATTTTTTCAGCATATGGTGGAAAAATTTAAAAGAATTCATATAAATTTTGATGTTATTTTGACTACAATTTTTTACTAAATGACAGATACTCTTAGAGAACTAAATATTTTTTTTAAAATAAAAGATATTTTGCTAAAGTATCGTTTTAAGATTTTTTTAGTTAAACTAACATCTAAATTTACATGAATTCATTTTAATTTTTCCGCCATATGCTGCAAAATACCTATTTAATGAAAGATGCCCAGCATCATGCATTTCTTAGCATATTAAAAATCAGCACAATTTTAGCAATAATAATGAAAAATGAGCATAAATAAAGCAATAACAGCAGGTCCGAACCTGTATTATACTCGAACCGGTTAAGTCACCTGGAGATAAATGGTATGAAATACCGACACGATGGAAAAATAAACACATATGCTGTATAATGCGACCACAAACAGATATGTTTGTGACTTAATAAAGCCCAGGGTGTGGGCGAAACGTAGTCAATAAAGGATCGCATTATACTGCACTTGTGTTTATTTTTCCACTGTAATCCAGTGTAATTCCACTGTATTTCAGTTAATATGGAAGCGTGCTTAAGGGGTTACTTGTTTTTGTTGATATCTGATTAGTATGGACTGTGTGATCGGCAAGGAACCTTTGATGAACCATAAAAAACTGTGGCACTTCTAAGAAAGGAAGAAAATCGAATCGACATCCATACATCTGCAAGATAATCTGTGCATCACAAATACTGTCATCAATAATGCAACGAAAATAGTGTCTATTGTGACTTGAAAGAAACTAACACAACCAGGTTCATTGTAACTTATTGTTCCTTCTCATGAACATGTTCGCACTGTCATTGAACATTATATATTATGCAGTACACTTTCAAAATTATTAGGAAAAACTAGACATATGATGTAGTCCCTGCAAACAATCATTGATGTTAAATGAAGCATTTTAAGCATATGAAAAGAGCCCAGAGACGATTGGCCTCACAATATTGAAAGTGGAATCGGGCTTGCGCAAAATCTGATTTCCACAGATGCTACATACAGTCAAGTATGCAACACTGACTTCCGAACAGAAATCCTAATGTAAATGGCCAACCTGTTTACAAACCATGCTAAATCTAAAGCCGATCGATCCTGAAACATTTCTTCAAAGAAAGATTCAAGAAAGGTGGGACTTTTTTTGACAGACAATAATGATGACCAAGTAATTGTTAGTAATATTGCACGGAATATGAAAGATTTCTTCCGTGATAACACCAATAGAGTGAAATACATAAAGACATGGAACGTAGAACACTATGGGATCAACATAGTTATTAATAATATAAATGATGGGAATCAAAGTGATGGACTAGTCAATATACGTACAAGAAAATGGACACTAAAGTTTTCGCTATAATCGTTACCGAACCCATAAACATGGACCCCCAGTAACTCTTTCAGCGTTTGGTACCAGCAGCTAAGGAAGTCATCGACAATAAAGAAGATATATTCAAATATGAGCAGTGCACCTTCACTTCAGCTTTGAGTCAAGAGGCCAACATTTGCTGACGCAATTTAAACAGCAGGAATAGGAATTAACATGCCTTTGTCTTCCTAAGAAGACAGGACGTACATCTTCTATGGAAACTGACTACTCCAACTGCACATTCTTATCTACTACAGGTATCAAAATTAACTTCGATGTGCTGGATAACAATCACAATTAATACGTATCACTTCTTTGCCAACAATGCAAAAATATTAAATATCATGCTCGGTAAGAAGCTGCAAAAATGCACATCCAAGAGGCGATGCCGATTTGATAATTGTCCAAATAGCTGTAATATCTGAGTCCATCTGTGCCACAACTATCACCAGAGACGACACTTACTTCCTTTGTTTTCATGCTGACTTCAGTTATTTTTTTAATCCCTTCCTTAGGTTAAACAAAATGATATCCATCATAAGTAAGAATATCTGAAGTATTCATTGCCTGCGTGGTGTTTTGGTCCAGAGTTGAGTAACGTGTTTTAATTTGTTCATACAGTGTGTGGCTGTGGCACAATGGTACCCCAGGTGAAGGACAGTATGTGATGTTCTGTCGGATATTTCGTAAGAAATTTTGAGGTGGTACCCCTTCTGTCCAGGTTACTCTTCCATCAACATTTGCCGTAGCACAATATCATAGCGCCTGGCTTTATTTCTTGGATCCAAAAGATTATGGATGTATATTAATCAGAGATTAATTCCAATTACAAAGAATATATTTATCACCAGAAGATGATCATATGCGGATGATCATATGCAATTAGAAGACTTACTGTGATAAGTACCTGCAAAAATAACATAATTCGAAACACTCACTGACACATATTTGGTTCAAGGAAACTAGACAATGTTGGCGAACTGTGAAATAGGCTGTTTACTGTTTTTGATAGGTGTTTTCTCTAACAAACGAAATTGTCTCTTAATTGAAGGTAATATTAAAGTATATTCAAAACGTGTGACACCATGTAGGTAATGTTCGCGTGCCAGTGTGCACCTCTTGTAAAGTGTGAAACATGAATATTTCTTTTAAAATTCAATATTTATATTTCCAATTTATGATCTATTTTCGAAAGCCACAATTTGCCCCACTCGTTCATTACGTCACTTGCATTACATTGAACAGTAGAGGGACGAATAGGCACCATTCTGAAGTTATCTAACATATTTCTTTGACTTTGCTAATCACTGATAGCTCAAGGTTCTCTTTTTCCGTCTCTGGATCAACGAAAATCTCAGTATTGTTTTTTTCCGATACTCTACCACTTAATGTTTTAACTGTATGACACAACAATTAACTCGACATATTTTCTGTTCAATCAAAACTTGAAATAAGATACAAAAGATAAGGATGCAGTACCTGTTCTGTTTTTTTTCCCCCAAGCCCTGAAGTCCTGGCGCTTCTACTATATAGATGATGTAAAAACTGAAATACCACGGGCAATGTTCGAACCCCACGGTCCTGGGAATAATACAACAGTATGATTCACGAAATCGTAATGACACGATTGCAAACAAACCATACCACCGGCAGGGTTAGAACCTGCGATCATAGAGTCATAAAACTCCAGACAGACGTGTTAGCCACTGGGCCAGCTGGCTACAATACAATTCATCCAACTAGGTATATTTATATACCATAAGAAGATTCGTCTGTAAAAAATTTGCATTTGTGGTCACAGTGGTGCCTATACAACAGTATGCCTAACGTCTGAGGCAATAAAGAATCATAATGATTTTCATCCAGGTTTAGTGGTAAGGATAATATTGGTTTCAAGAGCTATCTTATAGCGAGAGTTCACTGAGGATCTAAGACACGACCAACAAATTTGCAACCAACTCCAGGGTTTATTTCTTGCAACCCACTTGTCAAGGAGCTGAAATGCTGTCATATTCACAACCTCTGTGATTGAAGAACGTAACACAGACAAGGATGTGAACAAAGACACCAGTATTCAGAAGTCTGTATTTGGACAATGTTGTCCAACAAATATTGTTGCTCTTCATATTTGTGCTTGTCCACAAAAAACTGTGTCTGCATCTGACTTCCCTTCTCTTTCGTTCCTCACAACTTACCCGCACTTTCTCCTTCCAGCTCAAGTTCAGTAAAATTTAAGTAAATAAAAGACCGACTTTAGAGATACCTAGGAGGGTGAGATAACCATCATCACGACCACCATTACCTTCCTCTCACACTGCCTCCCTCCTTACCTGCCTCCCACATTGCCACCTTACCTGCCTCCCTTCTTACCTTCCTCCCACACTGCCTCCCTCTTTACCTGCCTCCCACACTGCCTCCCTCCTTACCTGCCTCTCACACTGCCTCCCTCCTTACCTGCCTCCCACACTGCCTCCTTACCTGCCTCCCACACTGCCTCCCTTCTTACCTTCCTCCCACACTGTCACCCTCCTTACCTGCCTCCCACACGCACCTCCCTTCTTACCTTCCTCCCACACTCTCACCCTCCTTACCTGCCTCCCACACGCACCTCCCTCTTACCTTCCTCCCACACTGTCACCCTCCTTACCTTCCTCCCACACACACATCCCTTCTTACCTGCCTCCCACACTGCCTTCCTCCTTACCTTCCTCCCACACTGCCTCCCTCTTTACCTGCCTCTCACACTGCCTCCCTCCTTACCTGCTTCCCACACTGCCTCCTTACCTGCCTCCCACACTGCCTCCCTTCTTACCTTCCTCCCACACTGTCACCCTCCTTACCTGCCTCCCACACACACATCCCTTCTTACCTGCCTTCCTCCTTACCTTCCTCCCACACTGCCTCCCTCCTTACCTGCCTCCCACATTGCCTCCCACATGCACCTTCCTTCTTACCTTCCTCCCACCACACTGCTTCCCTCCTTACCTGCCTCCCACACGCACATCCCTTCTTACCTTCCTCCCACACTGCCTCCCTCCTTACCAGCCTCCCACACGCACCTCCCTTCTTACCTTCCTCCCACACTGCCTCTCTCCTTACCTGCCTCTCTCCCTACCTGCCTCCCATACTGCTTCCCTCCTTACCTCCCCTTAGCTTCCCTCCTTACCTCCCCCTTACCTGCCTCCCACATGCACCTCCTTCCTTCACCTCCATTACCTCCTCCACGACTCCTTCTACCTTCCCCCTTTTTACCTGCCTCCCACACGTACCTCCCTTCTTACCTTCCTCCCACACTGCCTCCCTCCTTACCTGCCTCCCACACGCACCTCCCTTCTTACCTTCCTCCCACACTGCCTCCCTCCTTACCTGCCTCCCACACTCACCTCCCTTCTTACCTTCCTCCCACACTGCCTGCCACTTCAGTCATCAGATTTTCCCTGGTGAGCTGCAACCACTCCTACCACCATCACCACAATTACTATCGTCATTCACAGACGTATCTAACCCATCATTACATCTTCTATCGTTTTCCACAATCATATTTGCCACCTTTGCCGATATTATTATCGTCACTTATAACAAGCAGTATTTTAACCATCAACACATCTATTACCTTCATCTCTAACTGCACCTACGTACCTCCATCTGCACCATCACTATCGTCGCTCACAACCGCATCTACCACTATCACCACCATTATTCTAACCACCTTCAGCTTAACCTGAAATCCTCTCCATTACTACCATCATTACTAAAATTCCCCAAAATCGATGGTACCACCATTGCCATTACCACCACAACATCACACACTGCATAACATTATGGTGGGCAGTACGCTACTCAGATCCACCACCACTTATCTAATTTATTCAACCACACCAGTCACCATCACCATAACCACAACCACACCAGACACCATCGCCACCATAACAACAAGCACACCAGTCACCATCACCACAACCACACCAGTCACTATCACCACCATAACCACAACCACACCAGTCACTATCACCACCATAACCACAACCACACCAGTCACTATCACCACCATAACCACAACCACTCACACCCCACATGTCACCAATATAACTGTGCTACAGAGAAATGATGAAAATCAAAAGAATTAGATTAAAATTACGTATTTACCAACCAGGTTATCTTATCAAACGTCATGTGAAAATATTCCGCTAATTAGGAAAAAAAAGAACTTTTATCGCGTGAATAAATATAGTTTCTGTCAATAGTTTTGTGAATCATATTCCCTCGGCCTACTTTAAACAAGGCTTTCTACATTTTTAAATATATATCAGAAGAGTAAGAACTCTTTGGAAAAAATACTGAAGAGTAAATACAGGTGTATACTGAATGTCAGTAGAAGTTGGTAAGATTTACGTGCCGACTTACGTGTTCATGAAACAGAAAGCAAAGGCTAGCGATTCCACCAGAGTGCAAAACATTTACCAGGCTTTCATTTCATACTTCATCGAGAGGACAGTAGTATCTCCCTGGGTGGTTGTTGTCTACTAATATACTATATATCGTAAATTACTGCAAATAAATTGATTTAATAGTCGTAAATGCTTACTCAAGGCAAGTTTTATTTTCACTCTGAGACGTAGCTGTTATCGGAATGACGTTTCGCTCACACAGAGCGAAACGTTGCCTCAATTAAAGCTTATTATGCAATGTTTGTTTTTTCCAACTTACTCTCTTTTTGAAGTTGTATTGTTTTAACAGATATAAATCAGCAGCTAAAAGTATAGAACCCCGTATGATACTGGTTATAGTCGTTGATATTGTTGTTTACTTTTATTATCATTGCTTATTATTAGTATTGTTATTTTATTATTATTTTTATTATTTTATTATTATTTTTATTACTTTATTATTTTTATTATTTTATTATTTTTATCATTTTATTATTATTATATTATTATTATTATTATTTTATGGCAGGAAGGCCATAAAAACACACATTATAACATCATTTGCTTTCTAGATGTCTTTACCGCACGGTCCAGAGACCAAAGAAAAAACTTTCTCCCTTTTCTCATAGTGAAAGCACTATAACTTTCACTTACAATCTGTGTGGTCATTTGACCACTCACCTGGATGTAACTAGTTGAACGAGGCCATTATACTCAGGCTTCTTCCTCTCAAATGTTTCTTCACACTATCCTTCCAATCCTTCCTCGGATGTTTCCGACCTTCTCCTCCATTTATTCCATTTTATTCCATCTTTTCGGTTAACCTGTTTTGGTCCATTCTTTTTAATTTGTCATACAGTTTCAACTGTTCTTCATGCACTATCTGAATAATGTTTTTCATACTTCTGTATTGACTTATAATTTCTTCGCTCAATATTCTTTGCTTAAATTTCACCCAACACATTGATCTCTGACGTAACATCTCTGCTGCGTCCCATTCTCTAGTACTTTTTTATCTATTGATAGGATTTTTTCCAGAAGCTTTTCAATGTTCCTGTTATTTTCTTTGAGTATTTTATGGTCAAGTTCACGTCTTCTTTCATAAATTTCTGGAAACATATAAACTTTTAGAATATTATTATTATATTTATAAGGATTTGCTATATCCTGAGGAATAAGAGGCAATAAAGTTTTATTCTATGAAATTAAGGGAGGTCGTTCACAAACAACTAAATACATTCACTTCTCTTATGCTTCTTCCAGTCTTTGTCTAGATTTTTAATTTCTCTCACTACTTTGGTCTTTTCAGATTTTACTCTAAACTTCTGTCTTCCACACACACTTCCAAACTTGTTCAACAACTTCTCTTCTCTGTTCCAATAAAGCATTGTGTCACTGATACAGAACTGCTGTGATTACTCCCAACTTTTACAGACTCATTTTTTGAGTCCGTATGTCACCCCAAAATAGGAGCACTCACATGTTTTACCACCTAATTTGTTAATGCATTAAACAATAATCCTTTTATAAGGCCCAGTGGTAAAAATTCCGCTCCTCTCTTACATACAGTAACCTCTGATGAAAGCTGATAAAAAAAACACCTTATAGTTTTTAATACCTGTCCATCTCTTTCATACTTTTGCATCACCAGATACATACCCTCGCTATTCATCCTATCATAAGTCTTTTCCTTATTTAAATATTGTTTATTTATATGCTTTTACCTGGTAAATAGATCGAGGCATCACATATCCTTCAAAGATTCATACTGACCTTCTGCAATTATATATTTCTTGGGTTTACATGACACGACGAAAACAAATATCTCGTTCGATATATCAGATATTCTCAGCAAGCGTATTTCACTGTATTTTTTTTTGCAGTCTTTCATATCTACTCTTCATTTGTATCTGGCATTCCATAAATACCTTACATGCGAACATTAAACAAATACATCAGTAATTAATAAACTACTTCTCTTACTTTCACCAACTTCTTCCCAACTAATTTCTGCCTGCTGTCTCCATCTAGAAACATCTATTTCTCTACTACCATAAATAACACCATTACCTGCGTTCAGCAACTCAAAAGATTCTTGATATCTTTCCAGACCTCCATCTCCCGAGACATACGTTACCTAGCTGTGTTAGGCCAGCATCTGCTGGCTTAACACAGCTAGGTTTAACACCCCCTTTAAAGAATTAAGGATCAGAACTAGCACTGATTCATTGAGCTTTCACTTAGCTTCAAACCCATGCCACATTTTTATAACCATTTATACCCATTGATTTTATTGGAAAAACCTCTTCGCTCTACGAATGCACTGAGCGAAAGATTTCCATATCAAATTTTGTTATGAAATTAATATCATTTTTTTTTGCTACTGTGATCAGAAGGCTAGTTGATGCACTCACAACATGTGCTCAGAAGGCTAGTTGATGCACTCACAACATGTGCTCAGAAGGCTAGTTGATGCACTCACAACATGTGCTCAGAAGGCTAGTTGATGCACTCACAGCATGTGCTCAGAAGGCTAGTTGATGCACTCACAACATGCAAGCAGAAGGCTAGTTGATGCACTCACAACATGCAAGCAGAGGGCTAGTTGATGCACTCACAACATGCAAGCAGAGGGCTAGTTGATGCACTCACAACATGTGAGCAGAAGGCTAGTTGATGCACTCACAACATGCAAGCAGAAGACTAGTTGATGCACTCACAACATGCAAGCAGAAGACTAGTTGATGCACTCACAACATACGAGTAGAAGGCTAGTTGATGCACTCACAACATACGAGTAGAAGGCTAGTTGATGCACTCACAACATACGAGTAGAAGGCTAGTTGATGCACTCACAACATACGAGTAGAAGGCTAGTTGATGCACTCACAACATACGAGTAGAAGGCTAGTTGATGCACTCACAACATGCAAGCAGAAGACTAGTTGATGCACTCACAACATACGAGTAGAAGGCTAGTTGATGCACTCACAACATACGAGTAGAAGGCTAGTTGATGCACTCACAACATCTCATTTAACGCCTCATTTTCAACAACATCAATACTTGTTGATTATGAGGGACACTTTATTTTATTTCTTCCTTTTTTTCACTGCTTAACATAAGTTTTAATTACCCTTTATGCTACATTTATTTAACACGGCTCTGTCTTTGCCATCATTATCTTCGCCATCATTATCTATGACATCGTTCTGTCATTTAAATATAACCCATTTCTTATAAACATTCCATCATTCACTCTTCTACATCCTCCTTCTTTTATTGTTCTTCTTCTTCTTCGTCTTCGAATCCCCTTCTTCTTCTTCATTTATTTATCAATCATCATTTTTATAATTATTATTATTATTATTATCACCATCATCATTAGTATTATTGCATTACTCTTCCATTATTTTCATCCTTGATCTTGTTAAACATTTAACAGTAACACATGGCACACCGGCAACAATTATTATAATAGAATAAATAACTAATGTGTTTATGCATAATTAAGGAAACATTTATGAGTCTCTAGCTTAGTTCTCAAACTAAATTTAATATATTCATTGATATATATTCAACAAATATATTTGATTTTTTATCTCATGAGTGATATCGATATCAGTATTATGAGTGATGAAATTTTATCAGTGTCAGAAGAGATAGAACGATATCACAGTGTCATGAGTGACAGTATGATGTCACAGTGTCAGGAGTGACAGAATGATGTCACAGTCTCAAGAGTGATAGAATGATATCACAGTGTCATGAGTGATATAATGATGTCACAAGTTCAAGAGTGATATAATGAAATCACATTGACAGGAATTAGAATGATATCACAGTGACAGGAGTAATCAAATGATATCACAGTGACAGGAGTGATTAATTGATATCACAGTGACAGGAGTGACATAATGATATCACTGTGTCAATAGTAATACAATGATGTATCAACGAAAAGAGATGCAACAATGTCATCACAATGTGGAGAGTGTTTACAATTATACTAACGTGACAAGAGTTGATATAATAGTGACAAGACTGCTTTGATGATACTATAGTGACCAGTGTTGAAATAATATCACTTTCACAAGAGCTATTAAAGAGATATCACTATACAAGAAATGTTACAATGATATCACAGAGGGATCTTAGTTATTCGTCACTTCAGTTATAAGTCACTTAATTTTTGTTTACAACAAGCAACATCCCACCGAGGCAGGGTGGTCCAAAAGAAAAAACGAAAGTTTCTCGTTTTAAATTTAGTAATATATACAGAAGAAGGGGTTACTAGCCCCTTGATCAAGGCCTTTTAGTCGCCTCTTATGACACATATGGCTTACGGTGGAAGAATTTTGTTCCACTTCCCCCTGGAGATAAGAGGAAATATGTACAAGAACTAGTAAGAAAATAGAAGAAAACCCAGAGGGATGTGCATATATTTTGTTCCATTCTCTCTATATGTCCAAACCATCTCAATAACCCCTCCTCAGCTCTTTGGATAATATTTTTGGTAATCCACACCTCCTCCTAATCTCCAAACTACGGATTCTCTGCATTATATTCACACCACACATTGCCCTCAGACATGACATCTCCACTGTCTCCAGCCTTCTCCTTGTTGCAACATTCACAACCCATGTCTCACACCCATGCAAGAGTGTTGGTATAACTATACTCTCATACATTCCCCTCTTTGCTTCCATGGATAAAGTTCTGTCTCCACAAGCTACTCACTGCACCACTCACCTGTTTCATCTCGTTAATTCTACGATTCACCTCATCCTTCATAGACCCATCTGCTGACACATCCACTCCCAAATATATGAACACATTCACCTCCTCCATACTATCTCCCTCCAATCTGATATCCAATCTTCCGTTATCTATTTTTTTTGTTATCCTCATCACCTTACTCTTTCCTATATTCACTTTTAATTTTCTTTCTTGTACATACCCTATCAAACTCATCCACCAACCTCTGCAACTTCTCTTCAGAATCCCCCAAAAGCACAGTGTCATCATAAAAGGGCAACTGTGACAACTCCCACTTTGTGTTAGATTCTTTATCTTTTAACCCCACATCTCTTGCCAACACCCGATCATTCACTTCTCTTACAACTCCATCTATAAATGTATTGAACAACCACGGGGACATCACACATCCTTGTCTAGGGCCTACTTTTACTGGGAAATAATCTCCCTCTCGCCTACATACTCTAACCTGAGCCTCACTATCCACGTAAAAACTTTTCACAGCTTTCAATAACCTACCTCCTATTCCCTACATTTGCAACATCTGCCACATTGCCCCCCTATCTACCCTATCAAATGCCTTTTCCAAGTCCATAAATGCCACAAACACCTCTTTACCCTTATCTAAATATTGTTCACCTATATGTTTCACTGCAAACACTTGGTCTACACACCCCCTACCCTTTCTAAAGCCGCCTTGTTCATCTGTTATCCTGCTCTCTGTCTTACTCCTAATTCTTTCAATAATAACTCTACACACACATACACACACATTATATATATATATATATATATATATATATATATATATATATATATATATATATATATATATATATATATATATATTATATATATATATATATATATATATATATATATATATATATATATATATATATATATATATATTATTTATATATATATATATATATATATATATATATATATATATATATATATATATATATATATATATATATATATATATATATATATATATATATATATATATATATATATATATATATATATATATATATATATATATATATATATATATATATATATATATATATATATATATATATATATATATATATATATATATAATATCTGCCGATTAAGTAAACTTGAATTTTGGCTTAAATAGCAACGCTCACCTTGCCATACAAGACAAGTGAAAATTTGTGTATGCAATAATTTCGACAAAATCATTCTGAACATAACGAAAAAATATATTTCATTGGGTTTGTTTATTATTAAATTAATGTTAACGTATCTAAAATATATTTAGTTGGGTTAGGCTAAATTAAATTGCGCTTGTTGTAATAAGGTTAGGTAGGTTTTCAAAGTTTCTCTTGGTACAAAATTATAAATTTTTACATTAACATAAAATATATAAGAGAAAATTTTAGAAAGGACTTTATTTTAGATGAGTTCTTGCTATTTGACCAGTTTTACATAATCGGCACGACATATATATATATATATATATATATATATATATATATATATATATATATATATCTTCTTTCAACAAATCGGCCGCTTCCCACCAAGGCGGGGTGGCAGAAAGAGAAAAACAAAAGTTTCTCTTTTTAACTTTAGTAACATATACAGGAGAAGGGGTTACTAGCCCCTTGCTCCCGGCATTTTAGTCGACTCTTACGACACGCATGGCTTACGGAGGAAGAATTCTGTTCCACTTCCCCATGGAGATAAGAGTAAATAAGAACAAGAACTAGTAAGAAAATAGAAGAAAACCCAGAGGGGTGTGTATATATATGCTTGTACATGAATGTGTAGTGTGACCTAAGTGTAAGTAGAAGTAACAAGACATGCTTGAAATCTTGCATGTTTATGAGACAGAAAAAAGACACCAACAATCCTACCATCATGTAAAACAATTTCAGGCTTCCGTTTTACACTCACTTGGCAGGACTTGCTGTCTACCAACCTACTACCTAGGATATAGTATATATATATATATATATATATATATATATATATATATATATATATATATATATATATATATATATATATATATATATATATATTATATATACTTTTTTAACCAATAGGTATATTTTATTACATAATATGGTACAAAAGAATTAAGAGATACATTGTTGATATAAATATGGCATATACAGTACATGAGGTGTGAGAGATACATGTCTAGTATATATGTGTGTGTGTGTGTGTTTGTGTACTCACCTAATTGTACTCACCTAATTGTATTTGCAGGGGTTGAGACTCAGCTCCTGGCCCCGCCTCTTCGCTGTTCGCTACTGGGTCCCTCTCCCTGCTCCATGAGCTTTATCATACCTTGTCTTAAAACTATGTATGGTTCCTGCCTCCACTATATCTTTCTCTAGACTATTCCACTTCCTGACTACTCTGTGGCTGAAGAAATGCTTCCTAACATCCCTTTGACTCATCTGAGTCTTCAGCTTCCAGTTGTGTCCCCTTGTTTCTGTGTTCCCTCTCTGGAACATCCTGTCACTGTCTATCTTGTGTGTGTGTGTGTGTGTGCTATTTACATACGTGTATATATTTATATGCATGTAAATATTTTTGAAGAAATTGCGGTGCGCGGAAGCGAGAAAGTACTTTGGTTCCCGTTAGCTGTCAGTGTGAGAGTGAGCCGCGCTCTGAACGGACGTGTCAATGTGCGTCCCAGTCTGCGAGTGAGTCGGACTTGTTGTCTGGCTCACCTCTTTGACCTTATGCCATCCACCGTGTGTTAAATTAATTCTGAGCGTAGTTCCTGCATTTCGGGGTTTTAATTTGGAAGGACAAGCAGTGTAATTTAATTTTGTATGGTAATATTTTGTGGATACTCGTGTTTCCATATGTACCGTGTGCTGTTTGTTCCATGAGAAATCATGGTAATTTATGTCTGAAAACTTTATTACTAACCCAGTTTATTAAGTGTCAATGATTGTTAATCTACATGTTCCTTCATTAAATATAAACACACAATCCTAACACACACTTATCAAAAGACAAAACACTCATTCACACATTCACACGATGGTAAACAATAACGCAAACTCTCAAGTGATTCTTTCTGAAGACCTTTTGGCTGGGAAAAGTTCTTCTCTTTTAAAATTTTCTTTGAAATTGCCAACGAGAATACATAAACAAACACCCATACATAGTACTGGTTTCCCCTGGTTTAAGGGCCGGGACATGTACCGGGGAATCATTGAAGTTCAAGTCCCCCTGGTTAAAATTTCACGAATGTGCTTGGGAAATTCAAGTTTGTTTTTTCTATGTACTTACCTCCTGCTGCGTGAGCTAGGTACTTACTTATTTCCTTATACATGCATCTGCATACATAAATATGTACACGTAAAAAAGGATGCATAAATTCATCTCTGCGCATCACTGTCGTACGAGAGACGAGTGGAATCCTGGTAAACCATTTATCTCAGGAATGATGGTCGTTCCTATCTCACAGCTATTTAAGAGAACAGGTAAATATTTCCTTCTTCATAAATTAGTATTTCATTGTTTCTGATTAGTACATAATTTTGTGATATTTTCTTTCCTATTCCATCGAGGAAATGTGTTAAAATTAGTAAATCACGATAACCACGTTAGTCGTAGGAAACACACACACTGGTCATGCTGTGAAATATGTTCAGTAAATATTTTTTTCATTTATTTGTTGGTCGATCTTACTGAAACTTCGTCAAAGTTTCTTTAATATACACTTCTAAAAGTAGACCAAAAATGAACGAAATCGAACGATAAATAATAATAAAAAAAATTACGGCTATTCTGTTTATTAAAGACGAATCCCACGTCACCATGGCTGTGGCGGACTCTAGCTCAAGTCCCTTAAAATCAGCCATCATGACTCACGAAATCGTATAAACAAGATGAATCCTATTAGAGCCAACTGGCTCAGTGGTTAATGCACAGACTTGGAAGTATTGTGGCTCCCCAGCCTTGGGTACGAACCCCACCCGTTCTGTGATTTAAATACCTGCATTTGTGGTCACAGAGAGCCCATTCTAGCCACCCTCTGGTGTATGGAGATATACCTAGTGGGATGGATCATATTAGAGACAGTTGGTAAAGTAGTTAACGCATTGCCCTTGCAGTTTTAGGACTCACTTGCCATGAGTTCAAGTCCCACCCGTTCTGTGATTTGCTTGTGATCTTATTATTAGGATTTTTTGAGTCGGTGAAATAACGAAATGTTTTTGCCCCTGCTTATATTTACTTGTAATAAGAAGGAACATTTATTTGAAGGTACATGTTTATAGAAAGGATGTTTAAAAATAACTAAACCCTACGGGTTTAGCGATTCTTCAGGATAATAATAATAATAATAATAATAATAATAATAATAATAATAATGCCTGCCATTACTTAGACTTACCAGAAAGTGAGTTAATTCTGGAATACAGTTTATTAAAAAAAATTATGAAGTCGTATGGTTTCTTTTTGGGCCCTTGATACCACTCCTGAGGAACGAGAAAGAGAAACAACTATAAATATCGAAATAGATAATTCTAAACTAAGGCAAAAGATTCACGATACTGGACGCCCACGGACACAAGTCATTTGTTCCGTGGATGATCCATTGCCTTTACTAAGGTGATGTTGCGATCTTGGTCAGTTCCGCCCGGTACCTGGAGTTTACCTGGAGGGGGCTCCGGGGGTCAACGCCCCCGCGTCCAGGTCTGTGACCAGGCATCATGGTTGATCAGGGCCTGATCAACCAGGCTGTTACTATTGGCCGCACGCAAACCGACGTACGAACCGTAGCGGCTGGTCACGTACTGACATTAGGTGCCTGTCGGGAGAGTTCGTAGCAGGGTTTACCGAGAGAACAAACACCAGTAGTATTGACGCTACTAAACACATTTGGTATTACACAGATTGTTATGGTGATCAGTAAGATGGACTATCGTACCACATAGTGGAGTAAACATCGATTTATAGTTTTTCAAAAACTATGTTTAACAAGGTGAAAAATTACTGGGTTCAAATAGACGAAAGTATAATGTTTATCCAGTGTTCCGGTTTATGCTGATAAAATATCTAGAAAACGTCTAATGGTACAAAGGAACATCGCTATTGCAATATTTAAATAATCTGCTTTCAGTGGTACGGATGACCAGTGGACAACTGAGAATGCCAGTGGCAGGGTGCTCGACCACAGGCACACCTGCTACCGGTGTGGTTGGTGATGGGTTGATCCTCACAGTATAACTGTTATACCGAAATGACAACGAATAACCGGAAGTCACCAGCGGAGTCAACGTCAGGGTACAACTTAATATATAAGATATAATTAATGTAAAACCTGGCTTCATCCTCTGTGAAATTTAAAGCCCTTTCATGACCATAAAAATAGTCGATGCACTTGTCATTATACTAAACGAACCCGTTATTCCTCAGTATGTCACCTCAATACACTGAGTGAGAGTATCACTGTTTAAATATGTTCAATAAATGAAAAATACAAGTGCTAAGGTACAAGAAGGACCTTGGGTCATTATAGGAAAACAGGTGACGCTGTTCTGTTTCCAGTGTCGAGACTTGTATGATTATCAAGAAGCATGATTTTAACAATTGATAATAAAACAATAGTTGTTGGAAGAATATAAAAGTAATATAATTAGAAAATCGCTGAGTGGACAACATGAACTCAATGATATGAATTGATCTCTACTCAAGATGAACCTGAGTGAATTCTGCTTCACGATGACGGTACCAAGCTAGAAGTCTGTGCTCCTTCAGTCTAGAGCCAAGTATCTGTGCACTTTCTTTTGGAAGGTTAAGGTCTCTCACCAAGTTATTGAGCTCAACTTGGTTGAAGGGTTTGGGATCGTCATTTGTTGGTGGATCATAGTCTACTTCCACCTCCTTAGAATCACTGGTGTCAGACTCTGATGAAATTTGCCATGTCTCAGGTGGCACAGGTACAGGAATATCTTCAGTGTGTGGAACAGACCTTATTGCTGAAGGAATATTTGGGTATATTATGCGATCTTTAGTCTTCTTGTTGAATCCAGCTACTTTAGTCACACAAAATTAGCAGTCATTATGGTGTTCATCTGCTCCCGCCATACCATTGGTACTCCAAAGGTTTTCCAACTGACCACATTTGGAGCTTACTGATGCAACTCTTGCAAGCTTTGTGTGTTGTCCTGGTCTCGAAGTTTGCAGCCAAAACAAGCACAGTAGCAGCGCTTCAATAATATATATATATATATATATATATATATATATATATATATATATATATATTATATATATATATATATATATATTATATATATATTTTATATATATATATATATATATATATATATATATATATATATATATATATATATATATATATATATATATATATATATATTATATATTATATATATTATATATATATATATATATATATATATATATTATATATATATATATATATATATATATATTATATATATTTTATATATATATATATATATATATATATATATATATATATATATATATATATATATATATATATGCAAAAGATCACAGTAAACAGGTGATATCAAAATATGCAAGACAACCACTATGAAAAATAGAAGAATTCCAAGCGCTTTCGTGACTACTCACATTATCAAGGAACTATAAAAGGAAACATGACAAGAAGACTTATATAAGGGGCAAGACTACACCTCACAGTCACATCACTTGATAATGTAAGTAGTCACGAAAGCGCTTGGAATTCTTCTATTTTTCATAGTGGTTGTCTTATATATATATATATATATATATATATATATATATATATATATATATATATATATATATATATATATATATATATATATATATATATGGGAGAGTGTGTAAAGGTAGAAAGTTGAAAGTGAACATAGATAAGAGTAAGGTGATGAGGGTATCAAACGATTTAAATAAAGAGGAATTGGATATCACATTGGAGAGAGGATTATGGAAGAAGTAAATGTTTTCAGATATTTGGGAGTTGACGTGTCAGCGGATGGGATTATGAAGGATGAGGTTAACCATAGAATTGATGAAGGAAAAAAGGTGAGTGGTGCATTGAGGTATCTGTGGAGACAAAAAACGTTATCCATGGAGGCAAAGAAGGGAATGTACGAAAGTATATGGT
>WNWK01010792.1:0-68292 GCA_009830355.1 Cherax destructor | reverse complement strand
CCAATGTTGTTTATATCTTACCCTAACTGCCTCCTCCTTTGTTTATAAACCTTCACCTTTTTTACTTGATGCTTCTATTTTCCTTGTATATCTACCTTTTACTCTCATGTAAAAGTATATATAAATATATATATATATATATATATATATATATATATATATATATATATATATATATATATATATATATATATATATATATAAATATATATATATATATATATATATATTATATATATATATATATATATATATATATATATATATATATATATATATATAGGATTCCACCTCTGGTACAAATTGTGGGACCCATAGCCTCGGAGAAGGGAAAAAAGGCTTAAAGGAAGAATATTTGGTTTCTTCCTGATGCCGGGTGAACACAGATGATGATCAAACAATTACAAAGTGTGGTCGGCCTTATGTTTACTTTCCTCAACACCTTAAGGAAAGGAGGAGAAGTTTAAACTAAAAAGAGAAGGCGCTCCTATACAGGCGAAGGCAAAGAATAACGGAGCGGCTACAGGAGGCCAATATATCTGAAATACGTAGGGAGGCACTGGTCAGAGAAATAGCAAACATCAATTAAAACTAAAGGAATCTTACAGGAATCAAGAAACGGGGGAAGAACTAAAAGCCATAAATGAAATTGAAAAAAACCCCAAAGTATTTTTTTTGCTTATGCCAAAACAAAGTCGAAACAACATCCAGTATTGGGCCCCTACTAAAACGAGATGGGCCCTACACAGATGACAGCAAGGAAATGAGTGAGTTACTAAAGTCCCAGTATGACTCAGTTTTAGCGAGCCGCAACCAGACTAAAAGTTGAAGACCTAAATAAATTTTTTATGGGTCCCCAAGAACCTGGTAGACCAAGCCTATCTGCCCCTGACGCCACATGACTTTGAAATGGCAATAAATGACATGCCCATGCACTTCCAGGCCAGACTCATGGAACCCGTGTTCATCAAGAACTGCAAGAAGCCCCTATCACGTGATTTTAACATCCTATGGAGAGGGGCAGGGCACTGGGGTCGTCCCAGTTACTAAAAACAACAGACATAGCCCCACTCCACAAAGGCGGCAGTAAAACAATGACAAAGAACTACAGACCAATAGCGCTAACGTCTCATATCATAAAAATCTTTGAAAGGGTTCAAAACAAGATCCCCTCATCTAGATAACCATCAAAACACAACCCAGGGCAGCATGGGTTTAGAGCAGGTCGTCCTGTCTGTCCCAACTAGGAACTATGCAAAGGGTTTTGGGTGCGCTAGAGGATAAACAGAATCGATGTTATATACACAGACTTTGCAAAAGCCTTTGACAAGTGTGACCATGGTGTGATAGCACACAAAATGCTTGATAAAGGAATAACAGGAAAAGTTGGTAGATGGATCTATAATTTCCTAACAAGTAGAACACAAAGAGTAGTAGTCAACAGAGTAAAGTCTGAGGCAGCTAATGTGAAAAGCTCTGTTCCACAAGGCACAGTACTCGCTCCCATCCTGTTCCTCATCCTCATATCGGATATAGACAGGGATATAAGCCACAGTGCCGTGTCTTCCTTTGCAGATGACACCCGAATCTGTATGACAGTGTCCATCGTTGAAGACACTGCAAGACTCCAAGCAGACATAAACCAAATATTTAAATGGGCTGCAGAAAACAATATGAAGTTCAATGATGAGAAATTTCAATTACTCAGATACGGAAAACGTGAGGAAATTAAAATCTCATCGGAGTACAAAACTAATTCAAACCACACAATAGAGCGAAAAACTAATGTCAAAGACCTGGGAGTGATCATGTCAGAGGATCTCACCTTCAAGGACCATAACACCGTAGCAATCGCATCTGCTAGAAAAATGACAGGATGGATAATGAGAACCTTCAAAACCAGGGATGCCAAGCCCATGTTGACACTTTACAGATCGCTTGTTCTATCTAGGCTGGAATATTGCTGCACACTAACTGCACCTTTCAAGGCGGGTGAAATTGCTGACTTTCAAAATGTACAGAGAACCTTCACGGCACGCATAACTGCGATAAACCACCTCAACTACTGGGAACGCTTGAAGTTCCTAAACCTGTACTCTCTAGAACGCAGGCGGGAGAGATACATTGTTATATACACGTGGAAAATTCTCGAGGGCTTAGTACCAAACTTGCACACGAAAATCACTCCCTACGAAAGCAAAAGACTCGGCAGACGATGTAACATCCCCCCAATGAAGAGCAGGGGTGCCACTAGCACGTTGAGGGACAACACAATAAGTGTCAGGGGCCCAAGATTGTTCAACTGCCTCCCAGCATACATCAGGGGGATTACCAACAAACCCCTGGCTGTCTTCAAGCAGGCACTGGACAGGCACCTCAAGTCGGTACCTGACCAGCCAGGCTGTGGTTCGTACGTTAGACTGCGTGCGGCCAGCAGTAACAGCCTGGTTGATCAGGCTCTGGTCCAACAGGAGGCCTGGTCACAGACCGGGCCGCGGGGGCGTTGACCCCTGGAATTCTCTCCAGGTAAACTCCAGGTTACTGTCCACTTACTGAGGGAAAATAAAGACAGACAGCATAATAACATTTATGTTATATATCAAGGCATCTTATAAATTAAAATAATATTAAAGACATATTAAGCAAATATCCTAAATTTGCTTGCAATAGATAAGTCAAATGTATTCCTGTTAATCCTTTTTTTTGTATCCATATGGTGTTGTATTCCATATGGCTGTGGATAAGATACAAGGGCAGATACAGCTATACAGGATGGATCTTCCTGTGTAGTGATATGTGGGACGAGGTGAGGAACAAAGGGGTGGATGGTGGTTGGTGTGAGATGTGGTCTAGGGGATGGTGGGGGTTGATGAGGGCGGGGTTGGACACCTCCCTCCCTCCAAGAGTGGGATGCGCGCGCCCACACTGTTGGAGGGTGGGCGGCCAGTGCTCTCCGTGTGGGCGTGAGACGCGGGTGTGAGAAGTTAGTGTGTGTCTATCCTCCTCTCCACTAAGTGGCGGTATATTAGGTCCAGAGATGAGGGACTACTGCACCTAGTGACTGGTGACGAGGTGTTGGAGAGAGTAAACTCGAGGTTATCAAGACAATGGTGGAGATCCTCCATCTAGCCTAGTGGCCCCCAACACTTCATCAATCACGCTGGAAACTACATTTCACTCAGGGCAACGTTAACAGTGCCAAAGTTACTTTCATACTTCTACCATGACCTGGAAAACACTTTCTATTAAGAGAGATTCATCTTAAGAGTCAAGAAAACTTTTTTTTTCACTGTGATGAAGCAAGGAAATAGAAGTTGAGAAGCAAAGTCTTCTCAAGTGTCTTAGTAAACAGTGGTGGTGGTGGTTGTTGGGAGTAGTGTTGGTGGTAGTGGTGGTTGTTGTTGTTGGGAGTAGTGGTGGTGGTTGTTGTTGTTGGGAGTAGTGGTGGTGGTTGTTGTTGTTGGGAGTAGTGGTGGTGGTTGTTGGGAGTAGTGGAGTTGGTGGTGGTACTGGGGTAGTGGTTGTTGGGAGTAGTGCAGTTGGTGGTGGAAGTGATAGTGGTAGTGGCGTTGGAGAGGGTGGTGGCTGTGGTGATGTTGGAAGTGCTGGTGGTGTCGGGGGTAGTGGTGGTGTTGGAGGTGGTGCTGGTGGTGTAGGAAGTGATGGTGGTAGAGGTGTTGGTGTTGGAGGTGGTGGTGCTCGAGATGGAGCTGGAGGTGGTGGTGGTAGTTGTGTTGGAGGTGGTGGTGGTGTTGGAGGTAGTGGTGGCGTTGGAGGTAGTGGCGTTGGAGATGGTGACGTTAGAGAGGTGGTGGCAGTGGCGTTGGAGGGGTTGTGGTGGCGTTGGAGGGGGTGGTGGTGTTGGAGGGGTGGTGGTTGTGGTGATGGAGGTTGTGGGGATGTTTTAGGTGGTGTTGGAGATGATGGTGGTAGAGGTAGTAGTGTTGGAGGTGGAGGTGGTGGTGTTCGAGGTGATGGTGGCGGTATTGGAGGTGGTGATGCTGCTGGAGGTGTTGTTGGGGGAGGTGGTGGTGTTGGAGTTGGAGATGGTGGTGGTGTTGGAAGAGGTGGTGTTGGAAGAGGTGGTGTTGGAAATGGTGTTGGAGTTGGAGATGGTTGTGGTGTTGGAAGAGGTGGTGTTGGAAGAGGTGGTGTTGGAGGTGGTGGTGGAGATGGTGGTGGTGTTGGTGGTGGTGTTGGAAGTGTTGTTATTATTGGTGGTGGTGTTGGAGGTGGTGGTGGTGTTGGAGGTGGTGGTGGTGTTGGAGGTGGTGGTGGTGTTGGAGGTGGTGGTGGTGTTGGAGGTGGTGGTGGTGTTGGAGGTGGTGGTGGTGTTGGAGGTGGTGGTGGTGTTGGAGGTGTTGGAGGTGGTGGTGGTGTTGGAGGTGGTTTTGGTGGTGGTGTTGGAGGTGGCGTTTGAGGTGGTGGTGGTGTTGGAGGTGGTGTTGGAGGTGGTGTTTGAGGTGGTGGTGGTAGTGTTGGAGGTGGTGGTAGTGTTGGAAGCGGTGGTGCTGGAGGTGGTGTTGGTGCTGGCGGTGCGGGAGGTGATGGTGCTGGAGATGGTGGTGGTGTTGGTGTCGTTGGAGGTGGTGTCGTTGGAGGTGGTGGTGTCGTTGGAGGCGGTGTTGGTGGTATTGGTGTTGGAGGTGGTAGTGGTGTTTGAGGTAGTGGTGGTGCTGGAAGTGGTGTTTGAGGTGGTGGTGGTGTTGGTGGTGGTGGTGCTGGAGGTGGTGTTGTTGGTGGTTATGCTGGAGGTAGTGGTGGTGGTTTATTACGTTGTTTGGTGGTGAGTATGTGTGTACTCACCTAATTGTGGTTGCAGGGGTCGAATTTCTGCTCCTGGCTCTGCTAGCCTCTACTGGGTTCGTAAAATGAGACACTTTGGCAACATTTGGGAATGTTTATTCTGGAAACGTTTCGCCCAGCAGTGGTTTCTTCAGTCCAATACAGAGAAGAACGGTGGAAGATGAGGAGTTCTGAGGTAATCAGTCCCTCAGTCTATAGTTGATGTGTTCAGTTCATCAATCTTTGTTATCAAGATTGATGGCTTGAACACATCAACTCCAGACTGAGGGACTGATTACCTCAAAACTCCTCACCTTCCTCTGTTCTCTGCATTTGACTGAAGAAGCCACTGACTGACGTAAAGTTTCCTCAGTAAAGGGACCCAAAATGTTGCATAAGTGTCTCATTGATCAACGTGTAGGTTTACTAAATCATTTTACAAGTTAAAAGCTACTGGCTCACTCTGCGTGAGCTTTATCATACCTATTCTTAAAACTATATATGGTTCCTACCTCTACCACTTCGCTGCCTAATTCGCTTCACCTCTTGACCGTTCTAAGGCTAAAGAAGTATTTCCTAACATTCCTGTGACGTTTTTTTTTTTTTTTTAACTTCCAGCTGTGACCTCGTGTACCTGATACCCGCCTCTTAGACTCTCCCTGTTAATTTCTCTACGTATTTTGTACACCATAATCACGTCATCTCATTCCATCAGTGCTCTATTGTCGTCAGGCTTAGCTGCTCTATTGTCGTCAGGCTTAGCTGCTCTATTGTCGTCAGGCTTAGCTGCTCTATTGTCGTCAGGCGTAGCTGCTCTATTGTCGTCAGGCTTAGCTGCTCTATTGTCGTCAGGCTTAGCTGCTCTATTGTCGTCAGGCTTAGCTGCTCTATTGTCGTCAGGCTTAGCTGCTCTATTGTCGTCAGGCGTAGCTGCTCTATTGTCGTCAGGCTTAGCTGCTCTATTGTCGTCAGGCTTAGCTGCTCTATTGTCGTCAGGCTTAGCTGCTCTATTGTCGTCAGGCTTAGCTGCTCTATTGTCGTCAGGCTTAGCTGCTCTAGCCTCTCCTCGTATTTCACACCCCTCAGCTCTGGGACTAGTCTCGTAACAAAGTTTTGCACTTTTACCAGCTTCTTTAAATGCTCCATCAGATGCAGGTTCCTGACATGTCGTGTCTTGGGTCGTGAATGCCTTCTTGTTGAGGTTCCTGAAAGCTGTCCTTAAATTTGCCAGTCTAGCATTTGTTGCGATCGTTATCCGCTTGATGTGTGTCTCAGACAAAAGGCTTGGAACTATGCTCGCCCTTTCAGGGAGGTTTACAACCTTTGTCCTCCGAGACTGTGTGTGTGTGTGTTAGGTAAGTAATGATATTAGCGAGGGTTTACTAGCCTTGGTGGCTAATATAAACTAGATTTAGTCGTGATAATTACCTGTTTGTAGGTACTGTCAGTCTGCGAGTCGAGGTTCACGCTCAGTTTCTTGGTCCAGCCTCTTAACTATCCACTGACGTATTAGTTACTTTTTCACTCTTTATGAACCTCTGTGTGGAGTTCACTTTCACTGTGTCTTTGCTATGCACATTCCACTTCTTTACCATTTGTAGGTTACAAAAAATACTTTATAGTTTTCCAATGGCTCATTTGGGATTGTAATGTTCATTTATGACCCTTGTTCTTGTTGCATCTTTGAGGAGCCTAGTTATTTCTACCCTGTCTATGCCCTGTAGTATTTTGTGTTGTCATTGTATTCCCTTTTGTTTATGTTTCTCATTTGATACAAAGAATAGTTTACGCACTTGTTTCTTTATAATTCATGTCTCTCAGTTCAGTGTTGATCTCGTTTGTACTCTGGTGCTTCTCTGCTGTGTTAGGTGAGGGTGATGGTGGTTGGTGGGGGTGGTGGTTGTTGGTGGTGGTGGTTGGTGGTTGGTGGTGGTGGTATTGGTTGGTGGTGGTGGTGGTTGGTGGTGGTGTTGGTTGGTGGTGGTGGTGGTTAATGGTGGTGGTGGTTGTTGTGGCTGGTGGTAGTGGTGATGGTGGTTGTGGCTGGTGGTAGTGGTGATGGTGGTTGTGGCTGGTGGTAGTGGTGATGGTGGTTGTGGCTGGTGGTAGTGGTGATGGTGGGTGTGGCTGGTGGTAGTGGTGATGGTGGTTGTGGCTGGTGGTAGTGGTGATGGTGGTTGTGGCTGGTGGTAGTGGTGATGGTGGGTGTGGCTGGTCGTAGTGGTGATGGTGGTTGTGGCTGGTGGTAGTGGTGATGGTGGTTGTGGCTGGTGGTAGTGGTGATGGTGGTTGTGGCTGGTGGTAGTGGTGATGGTGGTTGTGGCTGGTGGTAGTCGTGATGGTGGTTGTGGCTGGTGGTAGTGGTGATGGTGGTTGTGGCTGGTGGTAGTGGTGATGGTGGTTGTGGCTGGTGGTAGTGGTGATGGTGGTTGTGGCTGGTGGTAGTGGTGATGGTGGTTGTGGCTGGTGGTAGTGGTGATGGTGGTTGTGGCTGGTGGTAGTGGTGATGGTGGTTGTGGCTGGTGGTTGTGGCTGGTGGTAGTGGTGATGGTGGTTGTGGCTGGTGGTAGTGGTGATGGTGGTTGTGGCTGGTGGTAGTGGTGATGGTGGTTGTGGCTGGTGGTAGTGGTGATGGTGGTTGTGGCTGGTGGTAGTGGTGATGGTGGTTGTGGCTGGTGGTAGTGGTGATGGTGTTGTGGCTGGTGGTAGTGGTGATGGTGGTTTGGCTGGTGGTAGTGGTGATGGTGGTTGTGGCTGGTGGTAGTGTGATGGTGGTTGTGGCTGGTGGTAGTGGTGATGGTGGTTGTGGCTGGTGGTAGTGGTGATGGTGGTTGTGGCTGGTGGTAGTGGTGATGGTGGTTGTGGCTGGTGGTAGTGGTGATGGTGGTTGTGGCTAGTGGTAGTGGTGATGGTGAGTGGCTGATGGTAGTGTGGTGATGGTGGTAGTGGTGATGGTGGTTTGGCTGGTGGTAGTGGTGATGGTGGTTGTGGCTGGTGGTAGTGGTGATGGTGGTTGTGGCTGGTGGTAGTGGTGATGGTGGTTGTGGCTGGTGGTAGTGGTGATGGTGGTAGTGGTGATGGTGGTAGTGGTGATGGTGGTAGTTGTGATGGTGGTAGTGGTGATGGTGGTAGTGGTGATAATGTGGCTGGTGTAGTGGTGATGGTGGTTGTGGCTGGTGGTAGTGGTGATGGTGGTTGTGGCTGGTGGTAGTGGTGATGGTGGTTGTGGCTGGTGGTAGTGGTGATGGTGGTTGTGGCTGGTGGTAGTGGTGATGGTGGTTGTGGCTGGTGGTAGTGGTGATGGTGGTGTGGTGGTGGTAGTGGTGATGGTGGTTGTGGCTGGTGGTAGTGGTGATGGTGGTTGTGGCTGGTGGTAGTGGTGATGGTGGTTGTGGCTGGTGGTAGTGGTGATGGTGGTTGTGGCTGGTGGTAGTGGTGATGGTGGTTGTGGCATGGTGGTTGTGGCTGGTGGTAGTGGTGATGGTGGTTGTGGCTGGTGGTAGTGGTGATGGTGGTTGTGGCTGGTGGTAGTGGTGATGGTGGTTGTGGCTGGTGGTAGTGGTGAAGGTGGTTGTGGCTGGTGGTAGTGGTGATGGTGGTTGTGGCTGGTGGTAGTGGTGATGGTGTTTGTGGCTGGTGGTAGTGGTGATGGTGGTTATGGCTGGTGGTAGTGGTGATGGTAGTTGTGGCTGGTGGTAGTGGTGATGGTGGTTGTGGCTGGTGGTAGTGGTGATGGTGGTTGTGGCTGGTGGTAGTGGTGATGGTGGTTGTGGCTGGTGGTAGTGGTGATGGTGGTTGTGGCTGGTGGTAGTGGTGATGGTGGTTGTGGCTAGTGGTAGTGGTGATGGTAGTAGTGGTGATGGTAGTAGTGGTGATGGTGGTAGTGGTGATGGTGGTTGTGGCTGGTGGTAGTGGTGATGGTGGTTGTGGCTGGTGGTAGTGGTGATGGTGGTTGTGGCTGGTGGTAGTGGTGATGGTGGTTGTGGCTGGTGGTAGTGGTGATGGTGGCGTTGGTGGCGTGGTGATGGTAGTGGTGATGGTGGTAGTGGTGATGGTGGTAGTGGTGATGGTGGTAGTTGTGATGGTGGTAGTGGTGATGGTGGTAGTGGTGATAATGGTTGTGGCTGGTGGTAGTGGTGATGGTGGTTGTGGCTGGTGGTAGTGGTGATGGTGGTAGTGGTGATGGTGGTAGTGGTGATGGTGGTTGTGGCTGGTGGTAGTGGTGATGGTGGTTGTGGCTGGTGGTAGTGGTGATGGTGGTTGTGGCTGGTGGTAGTGGTGATGGTGGTTGTGGCTGGTGGTAGTGGTGCATGGTGGTTGTGGCTGGTGGTAGTGGTGATGGTGGTTGTGGCTGGTGGTAGTGGTGATGGTGGTTGTGGTGATGGTGGTAGTGGTGATGGTGGTAGTGGTGATGGTGGTAGTGGTGATGGTGGTAGTGGTGATGGTGGTAGTGGTGATGGTAGGTGTGTGATGGTGGTAGTGGTGATGGTGGTAGTGGTGATGGTGGTAGTGGTGATGGTGGTAGTGGTGATGGTGGTAGTGGTGATGGTGGTAGTGGTGATGGTGGTAGTGGTGATGGTGGTAGTGGTGATGGTGGTAGTGGTGATGGTGGTAGTGGTGATGGTGGTAGTGGTGATGGTGGTAGTGGTGATGGTGGTAGTGGTGATGGTGGTAGTGGTGATGGTGGTAGTGGTGATGGGTGGTAGTGGTGATGGTGGTAGTGGTGATGGTGGTAGTGGTGATGGTGGTAGTGGTGATGGTGGTAGTGGTGATGGTGGTAGTGGTGATGGTGGTAGTGGTGATGGTGGTAGTGGTGATGAGTGGTAGTGGTGATGGTGGTAGTGGTGATGGTGGTGAGTGTGGAGTGATGGTGGTAGTGTGATGTGGTATGGTGGTAGTGGTGATGGTGGTAGTGGTGATGGTGGTAGTGGTGATGGTGGTAGTGGTGATGGTGGTAGTGGTGATGGGGGTTGGTGAGTGGTGATGGTGGTAGTGGTGATGGTGGTAGTGGTGATGGTGGTAGTGGTGATGGTGGTTGTGGTGATGGTGGTGTGGGATGGTGGTAGTGGTGATGGTGGTAGTGGTGATGGTGGTAGTGGTGATGGTGGTAGTGGTGATGGTGGTAGTGGTGATGGTGGTAGTGGTGATGGTGGTAGTGGTGCATGGCATACTCATGTACGAGTCACTTGTATGAGGCAACACTTAATTTCAACCAATCTTTATCTATATTTCTAAATGCTAATCTTATGTTTAAACTCAACCAGTGTTACAAATATTATTCTGTTTATATTTGCCTCGGGAAACAGGGTTGAGGGTAATGATTATTCCAATGTAATTTTCCTAAACCGCTTTTGTGAGCTTTCAACCCCCCTCCCCCCCCCCTCCTTGATGCTACTCTGTTTTTGACCATTTCCCGTCTCACACCTTCATGACTTTAAATTTGCTGTTATTAAATTCCAGTAACTATTTATTTGACGATTCCAGATATCTAAGTAGGTCTTAGGGCAGCGTTCTGTCCTATTCAAATAAGGCTATGTAAGAATTAACTTTTAAACAAGGCTATGTAAGAATTCCTGATATGTCATCCCTTATAATGACTTTCATATTGTTCAGGTATTCATTATCTATGCTAATTCCTTCCATTAATATTATTCTCTGTGATATTCCATTTGGATCTGATACATAAGCCTACTGGCCCATGCTATGCAGATCCAACTAACTAAAGTAATCAGTCCATCAGCCCTTTGAATATAATTCTACATTCTTCACATTGTGTCCTTGTATTGATAAAGCCACTAGTTGGCGAAACGTCTACAAATAAAGATACCCAGATGTTGACAAGTGTGTCTAATTCTTCATCTTATGGGTACTGTAAGCCAGTCATGTACAGCTAGGGTAGTGTCTAGCACACAGTGACTATTCTACATACCAGACTTCAAACACTGGGCACATAACTTACAATGATATTCACGAACATACTTAACTGAGTCTCAGGTTCTGTTGTTTCGTAGCAAGTGTTAATAATTACTGCCGTTTCTTGGGTGGAGAGTCCAATGAATAACTTCCCACTGTAAAGGGGTAAGCAGAGGAGGAGTTTGAGGTAATCAGTCCCTCGGCCTTACAGTGAAAATAGGAAGCCCGTCTATCTGGCAATTACCAGACGAAGGATCAAGCCTCCGTCACATCTTGCACTGAATGACCCACATGGGTCACATTTCCTGTACAGCGACCTCTTCAGTATTCTATTTTTCTCTCTTGTTTCAGGTTCCATCACGAGTCACCCATTCTAACTTCACTGTTAGGGTTAGGTAAGGTTTGTCAGGAAACAGGGCAAGGGTCTTAGATGATAACCCGCAATTGGAGCTTTTGGTCATGTGACCGAGACCTTCCGCTGGCTTACCGGTCCAACCCTTTAAAAATTATAGTCAAAGTTATAACCATTTCTTAACTTCTCTGTCATCATCAAGAAGAAAAAAAAAAGGTCTCACCAATTCATGCAGCGTACTAGGATGGTACTAGTGTACTAGGATTGATGGTACTAGTGTACTAGGATGGTACTAGTGTACTAGGATTGATGGTACTAGTGTACTAGGATGGTACTAGTGTACAAGGATGGTACTAGTGTACTAGGATGGTACTAGTGTACTAGGATGGTACTAGTGTACTAGGATTGATGGTACTAGTGTACTAGGATGGTAGTAGTGTACTAGGATGATACTAGTGTACTAGGATGGTACTAGTCTACTAGGATTGATGGTACTAGTGTGCTAGGATGGATGGTAGTAGTGTACTAGGATTGATTGTACTAGTGTGCTAGGATGGATGGTAGTAGTGTACTAGGATGTTACTAGTGTACTAGGATGGTACTAGTGTACTAGGATGGTACTAGTGTACTAGGATGGTACTAGTGTACTAGGATGGTACTAGTGTACTAGGATGGTACTAGTGTACTAGGATGGTACTAGTGTACTAGGATTGATGGTAGTAGTGTACTAGGATGGTTGGTAGTAGTGTACTAGGATGGATAGTAGTAGTGTACTAGGATGGATAGTCAGTGTGTACTAGGATAGGATGTAATGTGTACAAGGATGGTTAGTAGTAGTGTACTAGGATGGATGGTAGTAGTGTACTAGGATGGATGGTAGAAGTGTACTAGGATGGATGGTAGTAGTGTACTAGGATGGATGGTAGTAGTGTACTAGGATGGATTGTAGTAGTGTATTAGGATGGTTGGTAGTAGTGTACTAGGATGGATGGTAGTAGTGTACTAGGATGGATGGTAGTAGTGTACTAGGATGGTTGGTAGTAGTGTACTAGGATGGATGGTAGTAGTGTACTAGGATGTATGGTAGTAGTGTACTAGGATGGATGGTAGTAGTGTACTAGGATGGATGGAAGTAGTGTACTAGGATGGATGGTAGTAGTGTACTAGGATGGATGGAAGTAGTGTACTAGGATGGATGGTAGTAGTGTACTAGGATGGATGGTAGTAATGGTGTTCTAGGATGGATGGTAGTAGTGGTGTACTAGGATGGATGGTAGTAGTGGCGTACTAGGATGGATGGTAGGCGTGTTCTAGGATGGATGGTAGTAGTGGTGTACTTGGATGGATAGTAGTGTTGTACTAGAATGGATGGTAGAAGTGGTGTACTAGGATGAATGGATAGTAGTGGTGTACTAGGATGGATGGTAGTAGTGTACTAGGATGGATTTTAGTAGTGGTGCACTAGGATGGATGGTAGTGGTTTACTAGGATGGATGGTAGTAGTGGTGTACTAGGATGGATGGTAGTAGTGTACTAGGATGGATGGTAGTAGTAGTGTACTAGGATGAATGGTAGTAGTGTACTAAGATGGATGGTAGTAGTGGTGTACTAGGATGGATGGTAGTTGTGTACTTGGATGGATGGTAGTAGTGGTGTACTAGGATGGATGATAGTAGTGGTGTACTAGGATGGATGGTAGTAGTGGTGTACTAGGATGGATGGTGGTAGTGGCGTACTAGGATGGATGGTAGTAGTGGTGTATTAGGATGGATGGTAGTTGTGTACTAGGATGGATGGTAGTAGTGGTGTACTAGGATGGATGGTGGTAGTGGCGTACTAGGATGGATGGTAGTAGTGTACTAGGATGGATGGTAGTAGTGGTGCACTAGGATGGATGGTAGTGTACTAGAATGGATGTTAATAGTAGTGTACTAGGATGGATGGTAGTTGTGTACTTGGATGGATGGTAGTAGTGGTGTACTAGGATGGATGGTAGTAATGTACTAGGATGGATGGTAATAGTGGTGTACTAGGATAGATGGTAGTAGTGGTGTACTAGGATGGATGGTAGTAATGTACTAGGATGGATGGTAGCTGTGTACTAGGATGGATGGTAGTAGTGGTGTACTAGGATGGATGGTAGTAATGTACTAGGATGGATGGTAATAGTGGTGTACTAGGATGGATGGTATGTAGTGGTGTACTAGGATGGATGATAGTAGTAGTGTACTAGGATGGATGATAGTATGTGTACTAGGATGGATGGTAGTAGTGTGTACTAGGATGGATGGTATAGTGGTGTACTAGGATGGATGGTAGTTGTGTACTAGGATGGATGGTAGTAGTGGTGTACTAGGATGGATGGTAGTAGTGGTGTACTAGGATGGATGGTAGTAGTGGGTACTAGGATGGATGGTAGTAGTGGTGTACTAGGATGGATGGTAGTAGAGGTGTACTAGGATGGATGGTAGTTTACTTGGATGGATGGTATAGTGGTGTACTAGGATGGATGTAGTAGTGGTGTACTAGGATGGATTGTAGTAGAGTGTACTAGGATGGATGGTAGTAGTAGTGTAGTTACTAGGATGTATGGTAATAGTGGTGTACTAGGATGGATGTAATGAGTAAGTTGTACTAGGATGGAT
This sequence comes from Cherax destructor, assembly GCA_009830355.1. NCBI lineage: Eukaryota > Metazoa > Arthropoda > Malacostraca > Decapoda > Parastacidae > Cherax > Cherax destructor. Next base: position 54,597 of record WNWK01010792.1, on the reverse strand, counting down.
GGTAGTAGTGGTGTACTAGGATGGATGATAGTAGTGGTGTACTAGGATGGATGGTAGTAGTGGTGTACTAGGATGGATGGTAGTAGTGTGTACTAGGATGGATGGTAGTAGTGGTGTACTAGAGATGGATGTAGTAGTGTGTACTAGGATGGATGTTAGTAGTGTGTACTAGAGATGGATGTAGTAGTGGTGTACTAGGATGGATGGTAGTAGTGGTGTACTAGGATGGATGGTAATAGTGGTGTACTAGGATGGATGGTAGTAGTGGTGTACTAGGATGGATGGTAGTAGTGGTGTACTAGGATGGATGGTAGTAGTGGTGGTACTAGGATGAATGTAGTAGTGGTGTACTAGGATGGATAGTAGAAGGGTGTACTAGGATGGATGGTAGATGGTTACTTAGATGGATGGTAGTAGTGGTGTACTAGGATGGATGGTGGTAGTGGTGTACTAGGATGGATGGTAGTAGTGGTGTATTAGGATGGATGGTAGTAGTGGTGAACTAGGATGGATGCTAGTAGTGGTGTACTAGGATGGATGGTGGTAGTGGCGTACTAGGATGGATGGTAGTAGTATACTATTATGAATGGTAGTAGTGGTGCACTAGGATGGATGGTAGTGTACTAGGATGGATGGTAGTAGTGGTGTACTAGGATGGATGGTAGTGTACTTGATGATGGTATAGTAGTGAGATGTACTAGGATGGATGGTAGTAGTGGTGTACTAGAATGGATGATAGTAGTGAGTGTACTAGAGATGGATGGTAATAGATGTAGTACTAAGATGGATGAGTAGTGAGTGAGTGTACTAGGATGATGGTAGTAGTAGATGTACTTGGATGGATGAGTAGTAGTAGTGTACCAGGAGATGATGGTAGTAGTGGTGTACTAGGATGGATGGTAGTAGTGGTGTACCAGGATGGATGGTAGTAGTGGTGTACTAGGATGGATGGTGGTAGTGGCGTACTAGGATGGATGGTAGTAGTATACTATTATGAATGGTAGTAGTGGTGCACTAGGATGGATGGTAGTGTACTTGGATGGATGGTAGTAGTGGTGTACTAGGATGGATGGTAGTAGTGGTGTACTAGGATGGATGGTAGTAGTGGTGTACTAGGATGGATGATAGTAGTGGTGTACTAGGATGGATGGTAGTAGTGGTGTACTAGGATGGATGGTAGTAGTGGTGTACTAGGATGGATGGTAGTAGTGGTGTACTAGGATGGATGGTAGTAGTGGTGTACTAGGATGGATGGTAGTAGTGGTGTACTAGGATGGATGGTAGTAGTGGTGTACTAGGATGGATGGTAGTAGTGGTGTACTAGGATGGATGGTAGTAGTGGTGTACTAGGATGGATGGTAGTAGTGGTGTACTATAAAAGGTGGTAGTAGTGGTTTGGTAGGGTTGTTGTTGGTGTAAAAGGTTGTTTTAGTAGGTTGTTGTTGTAGTATTGTTGTAGTAGGTTGTTGCTGTTGTTGTAGTTTTGTAGTTGTAGGTTGTTGTTGTTGTTGTAGTAGGGTTGCTGTAGTAGGGTTGTTGTAGTAGGTTGTAGAGTTGTTGTAGTAGGGTTGTTGCTTTTATAGTAGGGTGGGTGTTTTTGTTGGTATAGTAGGGTTGTTTTTGTAGTAGAGTTGTTTGTGGCGGCCTAGTAGAGTGGTCGCTGGTGGTGTAGTGGAGATGTTGGTGTAGTATTGTTGGTGGTGGTGTTGTAGTGATGTTGGTGTAGTATTGTTGTTGGTGGTGTTGTAGTGGAGATGTTGGTGTAGTGTTATTGCTGGTGGTGGTGTAATGGAGATGTTGGTGTAGTATTGTTGTTGGTGGTGGTGTAGTGGAGATGTTGGTGTAGTGTTGTTGTTGTTGGTGGTGTAGTGGAGATGTTGGTGTAGTATTGTTGTTGGTGGTGGTGTAGTGGAGATGTTGGTGTAGTGTTGTTGTTGGTGGTGGTGTAGTGGAGATGTTGGTGTAGTGTTGTTGTTGGTGGTGGTGGTGGTGCCTAGGTTTGTTGTTGGTGGTGGTGGTGGTGCCTAGGTTTGTTGTTGGTGGTGAATTGTATTCTTGGTTTAGTGAGCAGTCAGCATCAACACCGTTTTGGTTATATATGGTAGTGAAACCTGGCTGACGTTGACCGTAGACTTTCTGAACGCGGTGTCCGAGGCTCCCAGAACAACGCCCCTAGGTCTTGTCCCAAGCTTGCAAAAAAATTAGCTTTTTGATACTGAAGTATAGGATTGCCGCAGCTCTGGATCGATAATTCATTACTAGTTGCCCGAGATAAGGTATTGTACTCTTGCTTTATTTATATATGTACTGAACGTCAATAGAACAAAAGCTAAACTAAATTTTATTACTCATAATCTGTTTTAATACATTCTTTTAAAAGTGTAGCCTAGCTTTACCCCCAAATCCGTGAAATTATAGCATATATATGTTAACAGGTATCGGTGAGAGTAGTCAGTGGAGGCAGCTAATGTCAGACTGACCAAAATAACATATATCACCACGGGAATAATCTTGTAACAATTTAGAACACTGAAATAGATTATCCCTAGAGATAAACAATTAAAAATAGAAATATTTCAAAATGACGTAAATCTTGCAGTATGAGCAAGAGAGGAGACAGAGGACTGTCAGGCCGTGACCAATATTGGTGCTAGTGATGTTTCGGGGATTATGCTCTGGCAACATAACTTTAAGACTGTCACAAGCGACATTTTCAAAGACAAATTAGTAAGACTTGAACTGTCATTGACTAGAAGCTCTTCACTAGGACCATGACACCTTCAAACATAAGACTGAGTCTGGGATATTCTGCACGTCAAGATCAGTCTTTACCAGCCATTATCGAAAATAATAATATAATTAATATTACCATAACATTACTTTCCTCTAAGTTATTCCAGTGTGGATTTTGTATACTGCAGCTACATGTTTATTATTTTATTAAAATATTACTATTAATATTAATTTTATTATTACTTCTAGAACCACTCGTAGTAGTATTATTAATAATATTATTACAATTACGCCTGTTACCACTTTTACTACTGCAAATTAGGGAAATCCCTTATGCTGCTTAGCAGACTACGAGAGGAAGATGGTAGATGAAGTGGGAACTACAAGAGGCAGTGTTTTATTTGACAGGAGATAATATGAACATTTCTACTGAGACGGATTGGTCGTGTAATGAGCTACTCAGTGGAGTTATTGGTTATGTGTTCCAAGTCTTCGCTGGCTTGGTGGATCACAGAACTATACGTTACAGTCAGGGATACGTGGAAAAGCTTCTCCCCGTATCTCTAATTAAAGCCCCACGTGTAGTTTATTTCAGAGACACTGATTAACCCTCCCAAGATGTCCAGGAGCTGAAGACCAACCCCTTGAAGAAGTCCAGAAGCTGAAGACCAATGCTTTAAAGAGGTCCAGGAACTTTACCTCAAGACAATAAAAAAGTCTAGTATCTATATCTCAATATACTTATAAGTCTGTTGATCAACGCCTCAAAAAAGGCTAGGAATAAAAATAACACGAATTTTCTGACACATTCGTCAAGAAAGCATTTCCATTACGCAAGTTTGTTTAACCTTTTAAAAGTGTTTGTTCTGGGGACCCACTATCTTCGTGGTACGCTAAACAGTACTCAGGCCACACCTACGCCACACCATCCCATCTCCAGTTTGCATCAGGTCACATCGTATGGCTCACAACACACCATACAAAACACCATCTGGTCACCCTGTATGTCACACCATTAGGTCACTCGACCAGATCACACTGTCTGAAAGGCGCAGGTAACACTTACCTGAAAATACCATCATCTCACTGGACTCATCAAAGTCGACGTCCCAGACACAAGTACTCCTGAAGAAGCTGCAGTACAGGGGGTCCTCGACTTACGAACAAAATGGTTTCCTGGTTTATCGACTTACAAATTCCAAACGCTTTCGTTATTTCTCACATAATGTTAAAAATCACGAAAGCGCTTGGAATTTCACTACCTTTCCACTGAGATAATTTTGCACAGTGTCATATCACCTGTTTTACTGTGATCCTATTGCATATATAAGTAACATATCTACTTATACGACAGAAAGTGCGATTTTTAACTTATTGTTTAAAGTAACACCTCTCACGTAAATAACGTGTTTAGAGAAATTAGCTACAAAAATGACTTCACATATCAATGATCCACTTACAATATATATATATATATATATATATATATATATATATATATATATATATATATATATATATATTGTATTGACTTACCATTCGTATATGTTGTAAATCGTACTTATGCATAAAAAAGTTAACAAATAACTTGTAGATCCTCGGAACTGGGGACGAGGAACTATCCTAGGTTATATTAAGGATAAGAACCACCTACTGTAACCACCACCTTTCCTGCTGTGGTGACCACCTGTTGTGACAACTACCTGCTGTAACCACCTTACCTGCTATGGTGACCACCTGTTGCGATGACCACCAGCTGTAACGACCACCTTACCTGGTATGGGAGTGAATAAAGCTACCTTGCATTTCTTAGTAAGGCATTATCACTGTTTCTAAGTGATGTACCTTCGTCGGGAGACTGACATCACTGAGGTCCTGGCATTTTAAAATTTACATCATCATTGAGATCTTACGTTTTAAGATGGCGTCATCTGCATTACTGTTTGAAGTTCATATACGTTAAGAATGGCACCATTGGGGTCCTGATGTCTTCAGATTGACATCAGTATTATGATCGGCAGGGATCAGGTCGAAGTCTCGTGATTTCTTATACTATCGTCTCAGCGTCTCAAGGAGGTGGAGTGAATCATACAAAGATCCAAGAGCTACAAAATGGATACCATCGCTAAACAAAAATGACATAAAATGAAGCCTGAAATAAGGAAGAGACGTGAACATTCTGCATATAACGTTACGAAAGGATAAGAACGAATAGATAAACATGGATTTTTGGTACTTTCAACGGGGATAACAAGAGGCCACAGATGTCAATTAAGAATGGTATAAATTGAAACAGGAGATAGTAAGGACTGCAATCACAGGAAATTTATAAATATATTTGTGTGTGATGAGCCTGTTAATGAACACAGGACTGCACAAACATTGTTCTGCTTCTGTAGCTACGAGTAGGTAATTACAATAGAATATTCGTTATAACATATATTATGTGGTGTGGATATTAGGCAGAAAATTCGGAGTTTTCAGATTAGGAAGTATACCTGGAGGCCTGGAGTTACCAAGAGTATCCAGAAGACTGGAGGAAAGGCGGGGTAAGGGTCGTCGTAGGGGCAGAGGTTTTGAGAGTGCTAAGAGCTTGGACTTCCAACAGGATTATGGGAGCGTGTTAGAAGTGGAGGCATGTTTTTTTTCTATTGAACGTGGTGTTGGAGAGTGAGCTAGGTAACGTTATGAAGGGATTCAGCGAACCTCTAGGACTTGAGTCCTGGAGGTGGGAAGTACAGTGCCTGCACTCTGATGGAGGGGTGGAGATGTGGTGTGGAGGGTCATCTGTATTATCATTTCGGCGCCCTTCTGGCAAGACAGTAACTGAATCAATGACAGTGAAAGCGTTTTTTTGTCGGATCTACCTACCTAATTGGGAGACGACCCGAGTATTAAAAAATGTCAGCAATTAAAATTGAAAAAAAAATAAGTTTAGCCCACATAGCTTGACGTTTCAAAAGCCACATTTCATTATTAAACTGTTTGTGGATTCGAGTGGTGGTGTAGCCGAATACATTCTACCGAAAATTGTCTATAACATTAATAAGAAAGCTTTGGTAACATTACACAGGACGCTATTACTGAAACCATGTAATACGTTGGTCATTAAGGCGAGGCTGAAACCTCCAGTAATTCCCTACTGACCAGTGGAAAATGACATGCATTTATTGGTGCTATTGGTGGGGAGAGTGCCAGGCAGCGCAACAAGCTACCATCATCACTGTGTGGAGAGTGCCAAGTAGCACACCAAGCTACCATCATCACTGTGTAGAGAGTGCCAGGTAGCACACCAAGCTACAATCATCACTGTGTGGAGAGTGCCAGGTAGCACACCAAGCTACCATCATCACTGTGTGTAGAGTGCCAAGTAGCACACCAAGCTACCATCATCACTGTGTGGAGAGTGCCAAGTAGCACACCAAGCTATCATCATCACTATGGAGAATGCCAGGTAGCACACCAAGCTACCATCATCACAGTGGAGAGTGCCAGGTAGCGCTCCAAGCTACCATCATCACTGTGTGTAGAGTGCCAGGTAGCACACCAAGCTACAATCATCACTGTGTGGAGAGTGCCAGGTAGCACACCAAGCTACCATCATCACTGTGTGGAGAGTGCCAGGTAGCACACCAAGCTACCATCATCACTGTGTGGAGAGTGCCAGGTAGTACACCAAACTACCATCATCACTGTGTGGAGAGTGCCAAGTAGCACACCAAGCTACTATCATCACTGTGGAGAATGCCAGGTAGCACACCAAGTTACCATCATCACTGTGTGGAGAGTGCCAGGTAGCACACCAAACTACCATCATCACTGTGTGGAGAGTGCCAAGTAGCACACCAAGCTACCATCATCACTGTGGACAGTGCCAGGTAGCACACCAAGCTACCATCATCACTGTGGACAGTGCCAGGTCGAACACCAAGCTACCATCATCACTGTGGAGAGTGCCAGGTAGCACACCAAGCTACCATCATCACTGTGGAGTGCCAGGTAGCACACTAATCTACCATCATCACTGTGGACAGTGCCAGGTAGCACACCAAGCTACCATCATCACTGTGGACAGTGCCAGGTAGCACACCAAGCTACCATCATCACTGTGGACAGTGCCAGGTAGCACACCAAGCTACCATTATCACTGTGGAGTGCCAGGTAGCACACCAAGCTACCATTATCACTGTGGAGTGCCAGGTAGCACACGAAGCTACCATCATCACTGTAGACAGTGCCAGGTAGCACTCCAAGCCACCATCATCACTGTGGACAGTGCCAGGTAGCACACTAAGCTACCATCATCACTTTGGACAGTGCCAGGTAGCACACCAAGCTACCATCATCACTGTGATGCCAGGTACCCACTGAAGTCAACTCAACTTCTTTACATTGATGATAGAACTGCTAAGGCTCTTCACTGTGACGTGCTAACATTACTTCCATATCACTGATGAAGCCCTAGCTCCATACTGTGGCATATCCGTAAATATAATAAGTACTTCTACACTGTGAATGACAGGTAGCACAGTTCTTGGACAGTGCCATGCACCAAGAGCTACTCTTCACTTGTGACGTAGAATACTTACCATCATATGTGAGTGCCATAGCTTAACTCATTATCACTGTGATGATGAAGCTACTCTATACACTGTGGAGACTCCAGGTACTTCAACTACTCTACTTCTTACACTGTGATGACTAGGCTTACTTCACACTGTGTGACTAGGCTACTTCTACACTATGAAGCTATCTCACTGTGATGACTGGGAGCTACTACACTATGCTACTTACTCACTGGATGAGGCTAGCACTCTACACTGTGATGACAGGCTTACTTCTTACACTGTGATGACTAGGCTTACTTCTTACACTGTGATGATAGTCTAACTTCTTACACTGTGATGACTAGACTTACTTCTACCGTGATGACTAGATTACTTTACACTGTGATGACTAGGCTTACTTCTACACTGTGTGACTAGTTACTTCACACTGTGATGACTAGCTTCACTTCTTACACTGTGATGACTAGGCTTACTTCTTACACTGTGATGACTAGGCTTACTTCTTACACTGTGATGACTAGACTTACTTCTTACACTGTGATGACTAGGCTTACTTCTTACACTGTGATGACTAGGCTTACTTCTTACACTGTGATGACTAGGCTTACTTCTTACACTGTGATGACTAGGCTTACTTCTTACACTGTGATGACTAGGCTTACTTCTTACACTGTGATGACTAGGCTTACTTCTTACACTGTGATGACTAGACTTACTTCTTACACTGTGATGACTAGACTTACTTCTTACACTGTGATGACTAGGCTTACTTACACTGTGATGACTAGGCTTACTTCTTACACTGTGATGACTAGGCATTCTTACCTGTGATGACTAGGCTTACTTCACACTGTGATGACTAGGCTTACTTCTACACTGTGATGACTAGGCTTACTTCTTACACTGTGATGACTAGGCTTATTCTTACACTGTGATGACTAGGCTTACTTCTTACACTGTGATGACTAGGCTTACTTACTGATGACTGCTATTACACTGTGATGACTAGGCTTACTTCTTACACTGTGATGACTAGGCTTACTTCTTACACTGTGATGACTAGGCTTACTTCTTACACTGTGATGACTAGGCTTACTTCTTACACTGTGATGACTAGGCTTCTTACACTGTGATGACTAGGCTTCTTACACTGTGATGACTAGGCTTACTTCTTACACTGTGATGACTAGGCTTCTTACACTGTGATGACTAGGCTTACTTCTTACACTGTGATGACTAGGCTTACTTCTTACACTGTGATGACTAGGCTTACATCTTACACTGTGATGACTATGCTTACTTCTTACACTGTGATGACTAGGCTTACTTCTTACACTGTGATGACTAGGCTTACTTCTTACACTGTGATGACTAGGCTTACTTCTTACACTGTGATGACTAGGCTTCTTACACTGTGATGACTAGGCTTACTTCTTACACTGTCATGACTAGGCTTACTTCTTACACTGTGATGACTAGGCTTACTTACACTGTGATGACTAGGCTTCTTACACTGTTATGACTAGGCTTACTTCTTACACTGTGATGACTAGGCTTACTTCTTACTCTGTGATGACTAGGCTTACTTCTTACACTGTGATGACTAGGCTTACTTCTTACACTGTGATGACTAGGCTTACCTCTTACACTGTGATGACTAGGCTTCCTTCTTACACTGTGATGACTAGGCTTACTTCTTACACTGTGATGACTAGGCTTACTTCTTAATCTGTGATGACTAGGCTTACTTCTTACTCTGTGATGACTAGACTTACCTCTTACACTGTGATGACAAGGCTTACTTCTTACTATGTGATGACTAGGCTTACTTCTTACTATGTGATGACTAGGCTTACTTCTTACTATGTGATGACTAGGCATACTTCTTACACTGTGATGACTAGGCTTACTTCTTACACTGTGATGACTAGGCTTACTTCTTAATCTTTGATGACTAGGCTTACTTCTTACTTTGTGATGACTAGACTTACCTCTTACACTGTGATGACTAGGCTTACTTTTTACTCTGTTATGACTAGGCTTATCTCTTACACTGTGATGACTAGGCTTACTTCTTACTATGTGATGACTAGGCTTACTTCTTACTCTGTGATGACTAGACTTACCTCTTACACTGTGATGACAAGGCTTACTTCTTACACTGTGATGACTAGGCTTACTTCTTACTATGTGAATACTAGGCTTACTTCTTAATCTGTGATGACTAGACTTACCTCTTACACTGTGATGACTAGGCTTACTTTTTACTCTGTTATGACTAGGCTTACTTCTTACACTGTGATGACTAGGCTTACTTCTTAATCTGTGATGACTAGGCTTACTTCTTACTCTGTGATGACTAGACTTACCTCTTACACTGTGATGACTAGGCTTACTTTTTACTCTGTTATGACTAGGCTTACCTTTTACACTGTGATGACTAGGCTTACTTCTTACTATGTGATGACTTGGCTTACTTCTTACTCTCTGATGACTAGACTTACCTCTTACACTGTGATGACTAGGCTTACTTCTTACACTGTGATGACTAGGCTTACTTCTTACACTGTGATGACTAGGCTTACTTCTTACTATGTGATGACAAGGTTTACTTCTTACACTGTGATGACTAGGCTTACTTCTTACTATGTGATGACTAGGCTTACTTCTTACTCTGTGATGACTAGACTTACCTCTTACACTGTGATGACTAGGCTTACTTCTTACACTGTGATGACTAGGCTTACTTCTTACACTGTGATGACTAGGCTTACTTCTTACTATGTGATGACAAGGTTTACTTCTTACACTGTGATGACTAGGCTTACTTCTTACTATGTGATGACAAGGTTTACTTCTTACACTGTGATGACTAGGCTTACTTCTTACTATGTGATGACAAGGTTTACTTCTTACACTGTGATGACTAGGCTTACTTCTTACTATGTGATGACAAGGTTTACTTCTTACACTGTGATGACTAGGGCTTCTTTGTTTGTGCTTCAGCACTGATAATTGTTGGCCAGCTATATACAATAAAGAGCGGGAAGTGTGTAGCTGTCAGATGGTAGGTTGCCTACACTAGTTGGGAGCGTCCTACGTCCGTGTGTCGGGCGGGATAGGTGTCAACTCCGGAATTATGGGAAAAGGTTGCAATTATAGATGTTTTAAGTATGTTTAGGGCATACTCAGTGAAGTTTGGCTGTACAACCTCACGAGGGATGACAACCGTTCCGCGGTGGATGTCGGTGAATCATCACTGGTGTATCACCATTGGTGAGTAACTGTATTAGTTAGCACTGCCTTGGGCTGCATCATTGGCTCTGAGTGTTAGGTTTTTGAGAGGGTGGAAATATGCGTTTTGGTGGGCGTGTGCTGGGAGTTACTACGCTAGTACATGTTTATTCAGGTAAGTCTCTGGATCTATTGGTTGTTAAGAAAAGAAGCTTGCCCATTGCTGCGTTTAAAACATATCTGTTAGTGATACAGTTCTCCAGGAAGTAAGTTGCTTACTGATCGGCCGTGTTCAATGTTCAACGTTGGTTCCATAATATATCAGTCTGTGTTGTTTGGTAAACGGCTGTGAGCCACTCTGCCCTCAGGCACTGATGATCTGTGAATTGGCTTAGCGTCGATGGAGAAGCAGGTCACGCAGTCCAGGCGAAGCTTGGGTCCGTAGTAACAGAAGGGACATGTTGATCTCCGGTCTCTAGTTCGGGCGCCGAGAAATTTCCCGAAGACGATTGTGGATTCTGAAGAAGGTCCGCAGGCATCCTTATGCCAGGTAAGAGTGCCGCAGTTACCAGGGACACAGGGGACAAAGCGTGAATATTACAATCATGATAGGTTTTCACCATTTATTAAAATAATTTGGAGGGCAGGGACATCTCCGAGGAGAAACAAAGAGAGAGTATTAACTCCTTTTCGAGCCACGAACACCTCCGGAGCAGTTACTAGTGCCGACGCTCACTAGAAACCGCCCTCCACCCTACCCGGCATACAAAGATGGCTTGTCCACAACTAGTTGAGCTCAGCTCAGTCAATAACAGTGGTATACCTTTGGCCACCGGACCGGGATTGGAAGGCAGCCTCCAGTAACACTTCTGCCATCCAAGGACACGCCAGAGGTGTTCCCTCAGGGGATACCAGAGGACCTCCCAGCACCTCCCCAGTTAATCCCATTCCCATTTCAGGACAGCACCGCCACCGAGGCCTAAGTTACAATAGGCCTGATATTGATCTCTTGTCCTGATTTAGAGCTGAATTTCACAAGGGAGGACTTTTCCCAGTGAGGGTTATTTAGATTCCATCTAAGAAAGGAGATAAAAGGTCTAAATTCTGGGATCAAGAAACCCACCACCACGCCAAGAGACCTTCCATTGATCTTCCTGACCATCAGTCCTGGTGAGTCTTTGTTGATGTCAGACAGACGGTTGACGTGACTTAACACTAAGCGTTGATTGGCCCCGACGGCTGACGTGACTTAACACTAAGCCTTGATTGGCCCAGACGGCTAACGTGACTTAACACTAAGCCTTGATTGGCCCAGACGGCTGACGTAACTTAACACTAAGCGTCGATTGGCCCCGACGGCTGACGTGACTTAACACTAAGCGTTGATTGGCCCAGACGGCTGACGTGACTTACCACTAAGCGTTGATTGGCTCAGACGGATGACGTGACTTACCACTAAACGTTGATTGGCCCAGACGTCCTGCACAACCACAATGTACAACTCTGCCTAATATTTCCCAAAATAAGTAATTTCTCTGATCAAGATCCCCTCACCAGGGGCTGTATCCCTCCAGGGATACAGGAAGACCCTTATCATGTCGAGGAGGGGCCCTTATCCCTGGGACCTCCAGGAGGGTCCCTTGATGCTGATGAAGGGATTTTGATCTGAGGAATTGGAGTTACTGCATCTTCATCAAGGAGGAACAATAAGTGAGGGAGACTTTCCTTCCTGGATCGAACATGAAGCCGTCAGTTGTGAGCCGTGTGAGGTACCACTGAGCTACGACCCTCCTAGGGTACCACTGAGCTACGACCCTCCTAGGGTACCACTGAGCTACGACCCTCCTAGGGTATCACTGAGCTACGACCCTCCTAGGGTACCACTGAATTACGACCCTCCTAGGGTACCACTGAACTACGACCTTCCTAGGGTACCACTGAGTTACGACCCTCCTAGGGTACCACTGAATTACGACCCTCCTAGGCTACCACTGAACTACGACCCTCCTAGGCTACCACTGAGTTACGACCCTCCTAGAGTACCACTGGACTACTACCCTTATAGAGTACCACTGAGTTACGACCTTCCTAGGGTACCACTGAGCTACGATCCTCCTAGGGTACCACTGAACTACGACCCTCCTAGGGTACCACTGAACTACGACCCTCCTAGGGTACCACTGAACTACGACCCTCCTAGGCTACCACTGAGTTACGACCCTCCTAGAGTACCACTGAACTACGACCCTCCTAGGGTACCACTGAACTACGACCCTCCTTGGGTACAACTGAGCTACGACCCTCTTAGGTACAACTGAGCTACGACCCTCCTAGGGTACCACTGAGCTACGACACTCCTAGGGTACCACTGAGCTACGACCCTCCTAGGGTACCACTGAACTACGACCCTCCTAGGGTACCACTGAACTACGACTCTCCTAGGGTACCGCTGAGCTACGACCCTCCTAGGGTATCACTGAACTACGACCTTCCTAGGGTACCATTGAGCTACGACCTTCCTAGGTTAACATTTCCAAGATTTACTTTCAGTTAGATAAACAAGAATGGTAAAAATTGCCTTAAAACACTTGGACGGAAGGTATATTTATATTTACGAGCGTAAATGATAACTGACGCTTTTCCAACTTTTGTCTTTTTTTTTTATAAACACATCGGCCGATTCCCACCAAGGCAGGGTGGCCCGAAAAAGAAAAACTTTCATCATCATTCAATCCATCACTGTCTTGCCAGAGGGGTGCTTTACACTATAGTTGTCTTTTTCTTTCTGAAAAATATCCTACGTCACATCCAATACAATTTACCTAAGTATTTTTTTGTTCTCTTGATTGATTCATCCCCAGAATTAAATGTTTTGTGATTAAATACGTGAGAAAATTTGAAGACATTTGGTGCAAGAAGTCAGAAGCCAGGACACCATTACTCTACACACGGAGACACTTAAAAGTGCATCATCCTTATTTTATCAAGACCTGTGAAGCACTTTCTTTTTAAAATAACTTAAGTGACCAACAGCCTAAGCCCAGTAGTGAGAATCGCGCCTTCAATTACTGAGGCCCGGGATCGAGTCCCCGGACTCAACAGCAACAGCAGCTAAGGTGAAGTGTTTGCCAAAGATGAGACAAAGAATTCTGAGAGAAACGAAAGAGAAAGTTAAAATTCATCCTTGAAAGAAAACAGGATTGGACATTCGTTATCTAATATGCTGGAAATCTTAAAACTTAATTTATAATAACTAAATCACTCTGATGAGAAAAAAAAATTGAGATAGCCGTTCTTCAAGAAAAGGTGATTGTTGCTGAGAGAGACGAGGGTTACGATGGTAGGTAAGGAGAGTGTTCCCGATGTGACCAACTTTTCGTGCTGGTCTGGTATGTTCCAGCACCCCATCACTCCCTCAGCAGCAGACGTGGTGAAGGCAGTGTGTTCCTGCCTCCTGGGTGTCGTAGTCATCGTCGTCAACACTGTCTTCATTGTGGCCGTCAACGGCAGGACCCACGCTAAACACCTCTCCTTCCAGGTGAGTGCAATGTTCCTCTTCTTCCATCCTGGAGTCCTGTCCTTCCAGGTGAGTGCAATGTTCCTCTTCTTCCATCCTGGAGTTCTGTCCTTCCAGGTCAGTGCAATGTTCCTCTTCTTCCATCCTGGAGTCCTGTCCTTCCAGGTCAGTGCAATGTTCCTCTTCTTCCAACCTGGAGTCCTGTCCTTCCAGGTCAGTGCAATGTTCCTCTTCTTCCAACCTGGAGTCCTGTCCTTCCAGGTCAGTGCAATGTTCCTCTTCTTCCATCCTGGAGTCCTGTCCTTCCAGGTGAGTGCAATGTTCCTCTTCTTCCATCCTGGAGTCCTGTCCTTCCAGGTCAGTGCAATGTTCCTCTTCTTCCAACCTGGAGTCCTGTCCTTCCAGGTCAGTGCAATGTTCCTCTTCTTCCATCCTGGAGTCCTGTCCTTCCAGGTGAGTGCAATGTTCCTCTTCTTCCAACCTGGAGTCCTGTCCTTCCAGGTCAGTGCAATGTTCCTCTTCTTCCATCCTGGAGTCCTGTCCTTCCAGGTCAGTGCAATGTTCCTCTTCTTCCATCCTGGAGTCCTGTCCTTCCAGGTCAGTGCAATGTTCCTCTTCTTCCATCCTGGAGTCCTGTCCTTCCAGGTCAGTGCAATGTTCCTCTTCTTCCATCCTGGAGTCCTGTCCTTCCAGGTCAGTGCAATGTTCCTCTTCTTCCATCCTGGAGTCCTGTCCTTCCAGGTCAGTGCAATGTTCCTCTTCTTCCATCCTGGAGTCCTGTTTACTCTCAAAACTTCCTCTTTGTTTTCTAATAACCTAACTGCTATATTACTGTATTTAATATTGTTTACTATAATAAAAAGATGTGTGTTTAAGTTTTATGGCATACTAATATGCGAGTTTGTTCCCTCCATCAGTTTTTTCAATAAGCATTGTTTAATGTTTTGTGGGAATATGGATAAAGAACAAGCAGGTAATACAGCCAGGATTTATTGTTATCTTCAGTCACATGCTTATGGTATCGGTAGCGAGCCTGTCCTAGCAGGCCAGATGCCTGGGAGTGACACGGCACTTGCCCAGCGTATTGTATATCATATGCCCTTGTCAATTGTTGAACTTTAGGAGACAAAATACACATTGATAAGTAGTGCCGGTTATCATTGTATATTCTGTAGTCCTTCAACCAGGTTGGTTTTCTTTTGTTCTTCACTGGCGTAGCAGAGTGATTACATCTGTAGCCCATTCTGTGGGGCCCAATGTGGATGTAGTGGCCTTGGTGCATGCAAGAACCTCAGATGCTGTAGGTTCCCGAATGAGAGTGAGCCACTGTTATCTGGCTTGATCGTGTACTACCAGAACTTCCCAGCCTCAAGGATCACACCCATCCTGTACAACAACGTTGTTATAGGGTCTTGGGTCTTGTATCCATACGTTATACCCCAAGTGGAGAGCAGTACTGGTGTAAGACTACAAACCCAGTACCCTCTTGAAGCTAGTCAGTGACTACCGCTCTTTTTATTTATCAAGACATACTAGTTCATTCTGAACAATGGCACCTTTGGAAGGATCGAACTTTTGGTGCAACTGCTGGGCCCAGTAAACCTTCTTTTCCTTTTTTTTTCAGAACCCTAAAAAGTTGCATGACCAGAGCCGTGGTAATGACCAGTGTAAGTTGATTGACCAGCCTATGCTGTAACCTTGTGTCATTAGTGGTGGGTCGGCTCAAAACATGGAAGTCCCTAATGGCAACCAGAGTGTTCCTGTGGCACAGTATACCTCCTATCTTAGGAGGAGGTAGTGGTAACTAGGCAAAGCTCACCATCTTCAGTTTAGGCATCTGCGTTCCACGTATTTGGTACGTCATCTGAGAGACCATCTCATAACATGCATCGATGATAGTTATTTCTACAAGGGTCATATAGTCCTGCAAGTCCTGGGAAGACGGGTGATGTACGTTCTCTTTATGACGCGTTCAAAGGAGGTACACACAAGCCCTGTTGTAGTTTGTCATTTCTTCGTCAGGTGGTCGTCCAGTATATTCAGAAGTAGTTTTAGTGTGTCCCGTCATCATCTTTTGTGATGTGTTTTCTATAACTTCGTATTTCCTAGACGGTGTACGCTAGGAATGAACTTGGAACGTTCATGTTCTAAGGTTCAACTGATCTTTACCCTATCGTCAGACTGAATCGAAAGGGAAGCCATCTTGTTATTTATAATGCTCAGTAGTTGACAACACTCAGTAAAGATTGCAGAATCGAATTTCGGCCCGGGTAAGAATGTATTACATTCGACTTGCCAATATTTTCGCTATCGTAGTGGCCACTTGGTTTAATGCTTCCAGCCACTTGTGAAGTTGTCCCTAGCAACACAGATGCATATGTTACCGGTCTTAGTGATTAGTAATGGTCTCACTACATCCCCAGTGACTCTCCTCATAAGTGTTCAGAACTGGTAGAGCTGTAGAGAAGCCTGACAGTACCGCTTCGGTCAGTTCTTTGCAGAAAAAAAGCGTGTCACATGGCATTTGGCATCATTGTAGATGACGGTCCAGTAAAAGAGGCGACTCCTGGAATGACTGACGTATATTTTCTGTAAGATGACAGCAAACACTTTAGGTTCAACTGTTTGTCCAAACTTTGTTGTACCATGAGCCATCTGTTGCAAAATGCCCTCCTACTTCAGTAGGAGATGCTACCTAAGCCGCAGTTCTGGCCTTACTCCTGCAGCCTCCTAATGTCCAATTTAATTCTTTTAATTTTTTTAAAAAAATTGTAATTATTTTTTTTAATTTTTTTATTTCTTTTAATACTTTGGTACAAAATTATTATTTTTTACATCAACAAAAATTAAAAGAATATATCTTTAAACGTATAAGTGAAAATTTTAGAAAGGACTTAATTTTAAATGAGTTCTTGCTAATAGACCAATTTTACCTATTCGTCACGACATTATTATTATTATTATATATATATATATATATATATATATATATATATATATATATATATATATATATATATATATATATATATGCAAGACAACCACTATGAAAAAATAGAAGAATTCCAAGCGCTTTCGTGACTACTCACATTATCAAGGAACTATAAAAGGAAACATGACAAGAAGGCTTATAAAGGGGCAGAATACACCTCACAGTCACATCACACTAACAAAGACTACACCTCACAGTAGCGTAACAACGCTATTTTGATATCACCTGTTTACTGTGATTCTTTTTTATTATATATATATATATATATATATATATATATATATATATATATATATATATATATATATATATATATATATGAAACCACGAAACAAGTTATTTGGAATCATTAACAGAACTGCGGCTGGCCAGGACTTGATCCTGCGTTCCCATGCCCAGCCCTGTGATTATTATAATAACAAAGAATAGCTAAACCAAAATGCATTATAATCTTTTGGTCCAACTTGGTCCATTGTAGTTATGACTAGACACTGGTCCAGAATGGACGGAAGTATCACGGTACTTCTTCTCTCCTACATGTAGGTTATTTGTAGAGTGCGGGAGTCAAGACTTTTCCCACAAGTCTGCTAGAGAATGTGTGTACAGTAAACCTTTCATTTAAAGTTTATGTTGTGCTCTAAACACCCGACAACTAGTCAAGGACAACTAGGTAACATTTCTGCACATGGATGACTGAGCCCCCACCACTAGTGACTTTTAATGACCCATCAAAGTCGGTGTAATAAATCTGTTGCTGTCAAGAAGTCAAAGAGGAAGTCTGTGTCACAGGTGGGGCCGTCAGCGAGGAGGGAATATAAAGTAAGAGCAGTGAAGGTATATTCTGTGTGCCCGATAATAGACAAGATAGTCTAATAGAATATGGCAAACTGATATTAGAACTTGACAATTCACAGAGTGGAACTGGGCGCCTCCCCGTGAGATAGCCGTGAGTGAGACGTGTGTGTACGATGCTAAGAGGGGAGACTGTTGTCTCCCAACCACGAATTAACTCAGACCAACGTTGTTGCCAACGGTTGTGAAGGTGACTAGAGATTACTGAAAACTAGTCTGAGAATGGAATAGCTCTATATGACATGGGGAGGTCATGCACCGCAGTGCGCCTGCTCACTGCCCTCAACATCTACATGACCTGGATAACACATAACCCAAGATAACAGAATAACCCAAGATAATCCAGGATAACTAAAATAATCCAGGATAACCCAAGATAATCCAGGATAACCCAAGATAATCCAGGATAACCCAAGATAACCCAGGATAGCCCAAGATAATCCAGGATAACCCAAGAGAGCCAAGGTGTGGGGACTACTGCTACTGTGTTACAAAGGACAGTCTGAACGACAGTGCAGGACCCACAGGTAGTCATCACTGAAATTTTCCTGGCGATGCTTTCCAGACTATTGCTATACTCCACTCTCCGACACTTGTGTCACTACCCCAACCTACTACTACTACTACTACTACTACTACTACTACTACTACTACTACTATTGCCTCGCTATGCTTCGCTCTCTGACTCTTGTGTCACTAACTCTACTACTACTCATTTTGTTATTTCTTCCTCTTGCTCCCGTCCCCGCCTTCATCTCGTATATCCTTCCTTTTGTATATCCTTCCTCTTGTATATCCTTCCTCTTGTATATCCTTCCTCTTGTATATCCTTCCTCTTGTATATCCTTCCTCTTGTATATCCTTCCTCTTGTATATCCTTCCTCTCGTATATATACACTGGCTTCCTACCATCGTGGTCCTGTGTGGCTACTTAATGGTCCAAGTCGATATCACAGTATCGTTTGTTGACAACTGGGACCTTCTATGGTTAGAATGACATGTTTGCCAGGGACTCTGTTCATTTATCTAGGGCAGGGGTAGAAGCTTTAACCAGTATGCGCAGGTTATTTGTGTACTAAACTGGTCTCTCAGTAACTTACCTGGAACTGACACACAGGTGCACCTGGAAGTCACCTAGTTATCTGGGAGATATTTTAAGATCAATATTGTGTGAACTATATTGAATTACAAGAGAGAGAGAGAAGCTGTCTGTATAGGTACGGGGGTTTAATAACAGGGCAAGTTAGTATAAGTTCTGGCAGTAGTTACGTTGGTAATGTTCATAATATTTAGCCGCTTATCTCCTGTTGAACAACGTAGGTTCCTAGATGGTTACGAGTGACGGCAGGAACCTTAAGCTAAGATATGGTCTATGATATATAGAAGGACAACAGTTGAGATGAAAATAATTTTGAAAACCAACCAGCTTGTGTAATAATTGGGAATATTTATTGAGGAAACGTTTCGCCAACCAATGGCTTCATAAGTCCAACTTCTACTCACCTGTGCTGAACACATCGACTCCAAGCTGAGGGACTGATTACCTCAAACTCCTCCTCATCATACACCGTTATTCTCTATACTGGACTGAAGAAGCCACTGACTGGCCAAACATTTCCTCAGTAAAGATTCCCATTTGTTGCACAAGCGTCTCAGTCTAGAATGTTGACTTGTACTGAGGTGCGTGGGTTGTTTCCTCAGAGATTAATATGTTAGTAAGACCAAGTGAAGACACTGCCGCGGGTTCGAACCCCACCCGTGGTATGGAATGTCTAGTTAATGCGGGACGACGAGACATGTCGTCACTCACTCATGTCTAGTTAATGCAGGACGACAAGACATGTCGTCACTCACTCATGTCTAGTTAATGCGGGAAGACGAGACATGTCACTCACTCATGTCTAGTTAATGCGGGACGACGAGACATGTCACTCACTCATGTCTAGTTAATGCGGGACGACGAGACATGTCACTCACTCATGTCTAGTTAATGCGGGACGACGAGGCATGTCGTCACTCACTCATGTCTAGTTAATGCGGGACGACGAGACATGTCGTCACTCACTCATGTCTAGTTAATGCGGGACGACGAGACATGTCACTCACTCATGTCTAGTTAATGCGGGACGACGAGACATGTCACTCACTCATGTCTAGTTAATGCGGGACGACGAGACATGTCACTCACTCATGTCTAGTTAATGCGGGACGACGAGACATGTCACTCACTCATGTCTAGTTAATGCGGGACGACGAGGCATGTCGTCACTCACTCATGTCTAGTTAATGCGAGAAGACGAGACATGTCACTCACTCATGTCTAGTTAATGCAGGACGACCAGACATGTCGTCACTCACTCATGTCTAGTTAATGCGGGAAGGCGAGACATGTCACTCATGTCTAGTTAATGCGGGACGACGAGGCATGTCGTCACTCACTCATGTCTAGTTAATGCGGGAAGACGAGACATGTCACTCACTCATGTCTAGTTAATGCGGGACGACCAGACATGTCGTCACTCACTGATGGACTTCGACTGACTGACGCCACCCGCTAATTATCTGGCATTTTTAACTTCGTTATGGATTAAGATAGTTCAACAAGGCTGTTAGCACCACGAATACAACAAGAACGTTGACACACACCAGTAAACAACCCTGAAACACCTGTAGCACCAGACATGTTGAGGAGAAACACATATGTGCAACATGTGTTCTAGACAGTAGACTTCTTCAGTCAAATACAGAGGCAGCGGCGTAGTAGCAAAGTAAAGTTGATGTAATCAGTCCACCAACCTTGAAGAAACAGTTTTAATCACCTATAATGATACCCACCTGTTGCATACGTGTCTTATTCTTCACCTTGTGGGTATTATCAATCATTTTCAACATAAGCGTCAGAAATATTGCAGTCACTGGAGTAAACACGAACGCTGAACACCGCAAGCACAGGGACGGACACGAACGCTGAACACCGCAAGCACAGGGACGGACACGAACGCTGAACACCGCAAGCACAGGGACGGACACGAACGCTGAACATCGCAAGCACAGGGACGGACACGAACGCTGAACATCGCAAGCACAGGGACGGACACGAACGCTGAACATCGCAAGCACAGGGACGGACACGAACGCTGAACATCGCAAGCACAGGGACGGACACGAACGCTGAACATCGCAAGCACAGGGACGGACACGAACGCTGAGCATCGCAAGCACAGGGACGGACACGAACGCTGAGCACCGCAAGCATAGGGACGCGCACGAACGCTGATCATCGCAAGCACAGGGACGCGCACGAACGCTGAGCATCGCAAGCACAGGGACGCGCACGAACGCTGATCATCGCAAGCACAGGGACGCGCACGAACGCTGAGCATCGCAAGCACAGGGACGCTCACGAACGCTGATCATCGCAAGCACAGGGACGCGCACGAACGCTGATCATCGCAAGCACAGGGACGGACACGAACGCTGAGCACCGCAAGCACAGGGACGCGCACGAACGCTGAGCATCGCAAGCACAGGGACGCGCACGAACGCTGAGCACCGCAAGCACAGGGACGCGCACGAACGCTGAGCACCGCAAGCACAGGGACGCGCACGAACGCTGAGCATCGCAAGCACAGGGACGGACACGAACGCTGAGCATCGCAAGCACAGGGACGCGCACGAACGCTGAGCGTCGCAAGCACAGGGACGGACACGAACGTTGAGCATCGCAAGCACAGGGACGGACACGAACGTTGAGCATCGCAAGCATAGGGACGGACACGAACGTTGAGCATCGCAAGCATAGAGATGGACACGAACGTTGAGCATCGCAAGCATAGGGACGGACACGAACGTTGAGCATCGCAAGCACAGGGACGGACACGAACGTTGAGCATCGCAAGCATAGGGACGGACACGAACGTTGAGCATCGCAAGCATAGGGACGGACACGAACGTTGAGCATCGCAAGCATAGGGACGGACACGAACGTTGAGCATCGCAAGCACAGGGACGCGCCGCGCCCTCACGCTCCCGCTACCTCGCATAAATTCCAATATTAAGTCTACGGGAAAGTCAATATGCTCCTGTCTCATGTAAGGTTCTCCCGAACGCCCACAGCATCTCTGGCATTTTTATTGGTTCCTGGAGGCGGGCAAGATGGTTGGCTAATTGATTTTAAAGCCTATAGTCACACCAGGGTTATTAAGGCTGTATGTAACCTGTACAACACCAGTCCACAATGATCTAATACCTAGATGAAGGAATAAAGTTATTTCTTAGCTTATATACAGAGAAAAATACTTGTATACATCTCTCGGTGTATACGTACAGAGACGTACATCTCTCGGTGTATACGTACAGAGACGTACATCTCTCGGTGTATACGTACAGAGACGTACATCTCTCGGTGTATACGTACAGAGACGTACATCTCTCGGTGTATACGTACAGAGACGTACATCTCTCGGTGTATATCTGCGGGCAGTAATAATATCTTTATTTCTACAAGTACATGTACAAGGTATACAGGCCTAGCTGACATCAATGACATACTACTATATAGAAAGCCGCTTGTTATGCTGAGCATTTCTGACAAATTTGGTCAGTTTTGTCCCAGGATGCGACCCACACCAGTCCACTAACTCCCAGGTACCAATTTTACTGATGGGAAACATAGACAACAGGTGTAAAGAAACACACCCAATGTTTCTACCCTCGCTGTGAATCGAACTCGGACCCTCACCGTGTGAAGCGAGAGCTTCAGCCACCAGGTCACGGGCCACCGGCAAGAATTCTCTCTCCCTCAATTTATTCCTTATTTGCTAACCAATACTTTGTAAAGTCTTTATTTTAATGTTGCTTTAATTAAAATTTAGATTACCATCAGTAGCCTCATTATCTTAGGCTAAATTGCCTACTTAAGGAATGTAATTCTTGTTATACCTCTGAATTATTTTCCTGATATTCCTGGAACAATTAGTACCTTCATGGAACAATTAGTACCTTCATGGAACAATTAGTACCTTTCGGTTTAGTCAGAATATTTATTAAAATTAATATTTTTTTTTTTAAAGTTTTAATTTCTGTTTTTTTTTTAGATGTGTTTAGTTAGTGAGTCGTGGATAAATAATTATCTTGTTTAGTAATGTTCGGCTGAATAATGAACATCTATTAGATTTTTCTTTAAGATTCCTATATACGAAATGCATTCTCAGAACATGCGTAGGTCGCGAGGCTTTCAACTTCACTGCATCGCGAGGCTTCCAACTACACTGCGTCGCGAGGCTTCCAACTACACTGCGTCGCGAGGCTTCCAACTACACTGCGTCGCGAGGCTTCCAACTACACTGCGTCGCGAGGCTTCCATACTGCATCGGGCTTCAACTACACTGCATCGCGAGGCTTCCAACTACACTGCATCGCGAGGCTTCCAACTACACTGCATCGCGAGGCTTCCAACTACACTGCGTCGCGAGGCTTCCAACTACACTGCGTCGCGAGGCTTCCAACTACACTGCATCGCGAGGCTTCCAACTACACTGCATCGCGAGGCTTCCAACTACTCTGCATCGCGAGGCTTCAATCACTGCATCGCGAGGCTTCAACTACACTGCGTCGCGAGGCTTCCAACTACACTGCATCGCGAGGCTTCCAACTACACTGCATCGCGAGGCTTCCAACTACACTGCATCGCGAGGCTTCCAACTACACTGCATCGCGAGGCTTCCAACTACACTGCATCGCGAGGCTTCCAACTACACTGCATCGCGAGGCTTCCAACTACAGTGCATCGCGAGGCTTCCAACTACACTGCATCGCGAGGCTTCAATACACTGCATCACGAGGCTTCCAACTACACTGCATCCGAGGCTTCAATACACTGCATCGCGAGGCTTCAACTACACTGCATCGCGAGGCTTCCAACTACACTGCATCGCGAGGCTTCCAACTACACTGCTTCGCGAGGCTTCCAACTACACTGCGTCGCGAGGCTTCCAACTACACTGCGTCGCGAGGCTTCCAACTACACTGCATCGCGAGGCTTCCAACTACACTGCATCGCGAGGCTTCCAATACACTGCATCGCGAGGCTTCCAACTACACTGCATCGCGAGGCTTCCAACTACACTGCATCGCGAGGCTTCCAATACACTGCATCGCGAGGCTTCAATACACTGCATCGCGAGGCTTCAATACACTGCATCACGGGCTTCCAACTACAATGCGTCGCAGGCTTCCAACTACACTGCATCGCGAGGCTTCCAACTACACTGCATCGCGAGGCTTCCAACTACACTGCATCGCGAGGCTTCCAACTACACTGCATCGCGAGGCTTCCAACTACAATGCATCGCGAGGCTTCCAATACACTGCATCGCGAGGCTTCCAATACACTGCATCGCGAGGCTTCCAACTACAATGCGTCGCGAGGCTTCCAACTACACTGCATCGCGAGGCTTCAAAATACACTGCGTCGCGAGGCTTTCAACTACACTGCATCGCGAGGCTTCCAACTACACTGCATCGCGAGGCTTCAACTCACTGCATCGCGGGCTTCCAATACACTGCCTCGCGAGGCTTCAATACACTGCATCGCGAGGCTTCCAACTGCACTGCTTCGCGAGGCTTCCAACTACACTGCATCGCGAGGCTTCCAACTACACTGCATCGCGAGGCTTCCAACTACACTGAATCGCGAGGCTTCCAACTACACTGCATCGCGAGGCTTCCAACTACACTGCGTCGCGAGGCTTCCAACTACACTGCATCGCGAGGCTTCCAACTACACTGCATCGTGAGGCTTCCAATACACTACATCGCGAGGCTTCCAACTACACTGCATCGCGAGGCTTCCAATACACTGCATCGCGAGGCTTCCAACTACACTGCATCGCGAGGCTTCCAATACACTGCATCGCGAGGCTTCCAACTACACTGCGTCGCGAGGCTTCCAACTACACTGCATCGCGAGTCTTCCAACTACACTGCATCGCGAGGCTTCCAATACACTGCATCGCGAGGCTTCCAATACACTGCATCGCGAGGCTTCCAACTACACTGCGTCGCGAGGCTTCCAACTACACTGCATCGCGAGGCTTCCAACTACATTGCATCGCGAGGCTTCCAACTACACTGCATCGCGAGGCTTCCAACTACACTGCATCGCGAGGCTTCCAACTACATTGCATCGCGAGGCTTCCAATTTTTCTCTTCAGTAAGTCTAGCTAGGGTGATGATAAATGTTTATCTTGCCTAAGTTAATCATTTTAGTAAATCTTTTTCAAGTAATTATTTAATATTAGGTTGAATAAAGGACGCAAATTACTAGGCTTGTTCCATTATAATGGAACAACCCTATAATGAATATAATGAATGGTAATTATCATTCATTATATTCGTTTTGTATAAACAGCTTATGGAGTCAGTCTCACTATATTTTGTTCTCATATCGACGCAAAAATGGCACTTGCTAAGCATTCTTGTGGCTCTATATAATTATTTATTGCCAGCCATTTTAAAGGTGATTAAGATGTATGTAATTTATTCTTCACTGTTGACAGATTCATTATTAAATTTATGAATCATAAATTATTAACAAAATATATTTAATTAGTGTTAATCATGATGAAAGTTAAAAGGCTCGTTACCAAGTTAGCCATTTAGAATAAATTAGTTAAATATATCTTGGCCAGACACTCGCCTCTAGGGACTCCTTCTACAGGTTACCCCGGGGGGACACCCGGGACGGGCAGCACCCTCCACAACTTGGCTTCATGAAGTGTGTAATGTACAGACTTCTTAAAGAAGTGGTAAAAACACTTGCAGTGCTCCCTCATATTCTACCTCCCCACTGATACAGCAGCCAGTTATTGCATGACTCAATATAACACAAAACAATTCACATATAACATAAATTATAGGATTGTACGTAATTTATGGAGAACGAAGGTACTGAGGTGCCTCTAGGAAATTCAGGCATAATTTTTACCCTGATTAAGAGTATAGAGAAGAAATTGTTTACATAATTTCTTAAATGTAGAACATACGAATGAATAATACAATAATTGTGGGGAGGGGGGTTGTAGAAGAACAGCCAGTAGGGACGCTGAAGGAGACGTCATATTGAGTTTAATGAGTGAACACTGGTCTGCGTGGTGCTAATAATTCGGCGTCTTCCGAGGCCAAATTGGTGTATATCGGCCCTTCCATTTTCCTGCCTTCGTTAATCACCGTTTTCTCACCTTTCTCTAGTGCAAGTGATAGTGACTCCAGTCCTGTTGGAGACAGACTTTACACACTTCCATAGATTCTGAGCCCAGATGGAAGCTCGACCAGACTCTCATCTCATTACTGAAGTCTCCCATCTATGCATGTATGCAAGACCTCCAGTGCAACTGAAATTGAGATGGATTGCCGCACACTGCGGCTGTAACCAATTTTATTAATAAAAATAATCAGGATTTCTGGATCTAGTATCTTTATTCCCAAGTCTTTACTCTCTCTTATATTTTTCCTCTCCTGTATTTATTAACATCTCTCTCAGGTCTCTTTATACCCTCTCTGGTTCTTCATTTACTTTCCGTAGCTTTTCTTCCGAAATCTTTTCTTGTTCCCACTTTTAGCATTTGTTCCAGTTTTTCAACCATTCTCGTCCACGCATCCAAAACTTTTCTCTCATTGTTGTCGTTTGTAGACCCATTTATCTTGCTAATACTCTGTAATTGGCCCACTGTCCTCACCCCTCTCTCTTTCCCTTCCACCCCCTCTCCCCCTTTTTCTCTCTCTCTTTGTTTGTTTTACACAGGGTTCTACAAGGTTATGTTAAGGTTCCTAACTTTATTTACAAGCTAAGAGCTGCTACCTACATCTGCTCATTTTCCTTCTCTCTTTCCCTCCCTCCCTCTCTTACTCCAGTAAATGTTTGTATGCATAATACTATGGTCTCCAGACTTTGTCTGACCTTCCTGACCTTGACACAGGTGTTCGTTCTTCCTGCCAACCTTCGCCATACGGTATTTCTGTGGTAGGGATGGGCATTTCTTCATCCATACCCACCTCACTGGCCAGGCTCATTTCACTTGTATCGCTATCCCAAGACCTCAGCGAGTGGTCTCGCAGCTTCTTCGTCCTAACTGCGCCTCACATTTCCGAATCCGAGTCTTCGGATGAGTCCTTGGAACATCGTGATCAATAAGGATGGGTATATATAGTGGCAGGAGTCAGGTGGTAAGCTACGAGAGGGTAGTAGTACACTTGGGGTGAGATGGGTTGGGTTTGAGAAGCATCTGTCAACATCACGTTACAGCGGTCTCCAGAATGCGTAATATGTTTATTAGCAATTTAGATATAGTGTAACTTCCGGAGTTTTGATGGATAGTGTTGCTAACAACAATTAGGGCAGCTTGTGAACACTTTCACAAACGTAAATCCTCTTTCTTAACGACTAATCTTTAAGGAAGAGGATTAGTCGTTAAGAAAGAGGAGTTACGCTGGTGAACGTGTACAGAAGCTGCCCTAATTGCTGTTAGCAACACTATCCATCAAAACTCCGGAAGTTACACTATGTCTAAATTGTTAATAAACATGATATTACCCACTCTGGAGACCGCTGTAACAAGATGTTGACAGAACCTTCTCAACTCAGACCCATCTCACCACAATTGTAACTCTACTACTACTACTACTACTACTACTACTACTACTACTACTACTACTACTACTACTACTACTACTACCCCACACTCTCGTAGCTTACCACCTGACTTTTGCAACTATATATACTCAGTTATCTCTGCATTAAGACTGAAGAAGCCACTCTGGGCGAAACGTTTCCTCTAATAAATGTCCTGAACTGTACATAAGTGTCTTGTTCCACTTAAGAACAAGTGCAATATGTGACTTCTCAATAAGGATGATATAAAAATAATACTCACATAAGATAATTAAACTTTTGCTGACGTTTCGGTCCGATTTGGGTCATTAAGTAGTGGGATGATCAAGACGTGTGCCACAGGTGGGGATCTTCATTGTTGAGATGTTTCGCTTACGTGGTAGGCTTTATCAGTCAAATACAGAGGAGAATGTATTGACTGGTGAAGCCTACCACGTAGGCGAAACGTTTCAACAATAAAGACACCAACTGTCGCACATGTGTCTTCATCAACTTGTCGGTATTTTATACCATTTTCAACATTAACTAGTTACTAGTTAATAGTACAAGTCGGACCGAAACGTCGCCATAAGTTTGTCTTCTATGTGAGGGTTATTTGTGTATTGTTCCAGTCTCGGTATTGACTTTTTATTCAATATGGATGATGTTTCTGCTTGACAAATCAATAGGAGGCTGAAGTGGTCTTGTCAACACCGACTATTAACAGTGATTAGTGGATTATTGAAGCTGAAAAATATATATCACATTATTGATGCAGTGCCTTCAGTGCTAAAAGATTGGACTGGCAAATAAAACTAGATGTTTGAATTGAGGCTCTGAGTTAGATACTACGTACTTCTGTACGGAGGTGTCATGGTGTCGCCTGCTGGGGCATGCACAGTTGCTTTGTGAAATGTATTTGCAGGAAAATTGTTTTTCAGACGTCAGGAGATAGGCTTTCTGCACACGCCGGGGAGACATCTATTCGAAAGTCACTGATGGAAGAAGAGCCTCCACTCTTCAGAGTTGTCTTCTGTGGGTCTTAGCCATGCTGCTCCTACAAGCGAGAGTGTTCTCTTCCATTGAGGCGACCTACTGGTGGTCGTGCTTGTGGCTTCTGTGGCCTCTGCTTTCTCTCGTTTTCCCTGAAGTTGCCTTTGGTTGGCGACAGGGACTGCTGGGACTCTTGCACAGGAAGGGTGACTGTTCGGGTGTTGCTACCGTGGGATGTCAAACGATGGCCCTGGATAGGGAGGAGGGCATAAGGTGATTTGTTTAAGGGACACCTGCCCTCTGCTGCTCTAAATGGACTCAGGCCCACTGCTGAGTCAGCGACAATTTAGTTAAGGGTAGAGCAGCGAAGACAAAATCTGTCTAAAACATTCACAGCATCCAGTGATTCGATTCTCAATGGGCTTCCTGGAGGTGCACTCCAGGCGAGTTGGAACTTTTGTGTTCAAGGTGTTTTTCTATGTTCTCACTAGGAAGCATGTGCCGAGGAAGTCCTGTGCATCCTCATATGCACAACTACCTACGTATTTTCTTAGGCAACTCTTTGGCCAACCTCACCAATTTGGCACTATACATATATTGTGTGGTTCAGTGGTCTAAGGCGTCATGTATTTTCGCTCACCATGAGGCGGGCCAAAGCAGCATGGGTTCGACCCCTGGCTAGTGCAGTATTGTTATTGATCAATACCACTCGTTCGTGGTTACAAAGACTAATACAAGGAACTAGAAGTGCATGTTACCTGGAACAAGACCGAATAAGAGATGACACAAATTTACAACGGTAAGTTCTACACCAGGTTACTAAAATAAGAAAACCTACACAATCCAACTGCCAGTACACTGTGAATGGTCTCGGGATCTAAGTCTCTAATATAAGTTCTGAGATTCTAAACTTGAATCTACTCTATGTTTTTAGGTGTACCGTCTAAATGATCTTTGATCCCAGAATATAATCTTGTAATGTTAAAGGAAAGTTTTGGTAATTTAGTGAGGGTTTTCACATTTCACTCATTTATAATAATAATAATAATAATAATAATAATAATAATAATAATAATAATAATAATAATAATAATCTTTATTTCTACAAGTACATGTAGGGGGTATACAGGCCCAGCTGACATCGATGACGCTATTATGTAGAAAGTCGCTTGTTGTGCACAACATTCGGGCAAATTAGGTCAGTTTTGTCCCCAGGATGCGACCCACACCAATCGAGTAACACCCAGGTACCTATTTTACTGATGGGTGAACATGGTCAACATGTGTCTTAAGGAAACACGTCCTAATGTTTCCAGCCGTACCGGGGATCGACGCCCGGACCTCATTTTGTGAGGTGAGTGCGCTAGCAATCGAGCCACGGGACACCTTTTAATGCTGACACATTGTGGTATGAAAGTCTCTAAGAACACTGCCAATGTGTCTAACACTACGGTTAGAAGAAACGAAGTAATAAACGTGTTGGCTTAGAAGTGACATAGCTGGGTGTATGATCGAATATTATTTAGTTATTCTAACTACAATGTTCTCTATGGGGAAGTGGAACAGAATGCTTCCTCCGTAAGCCATGCGTGTCGTAAGAGGCGACTAAAGTGCCGGGAGCAAGGGGTTAGTAACCCCTTCTCCTGTATATATTAATAAGTTTAAAAATAGTAACTTTCGTTTTTCTCTTTAGGTCATCTTGCCTCGGTGGGAAACTGCCGCTTTGTTGAAAAAACTGCAATGTTGCATGCATTACAAACACCAACAAACAATGAGCTGGAGCAACATAAACAGAGAAAACGTTTAAAATAGTGAAGTTACTCCAGCTGTGGAGACGCTTCACTATCCTCAGCTCACACACTGAGTGTCCGGGATCGATCTCCGGCACGGGTGAAAAGTTGGGCATGTTTCCTTACACCTGCTGTCTCTGTTTACCTAGCAGTAAGTAGGTACCTGGGCGTTAGCCGATTGTTGTCGGTCGATTAACCTAAGTTGCCAGAAATGCTCTGCATAACAAGGGACTTTCTACATAGTGTGCCAGTCATATCAACTTGATCTGTAATAGTTGTATCATGTAATTATAGAAATAATTATTATTATTATTAGTATTATTCTTAAATAATGTAGACTCCTAGTGTCAGGTTAGGGGGGGGGGCGGGGAGGTCAGGTCACAGCAGGTGAAATGGAATCTGGATGTTAGGTTGAAGTTGTATGGTTCAGTGAACCATGTATGGTTCAGTGAACCATACATGGTTTAGTGAACCATGTATGGTTCAGTGAACCATGTATGGTTCAGTGAACCATGTATGGTTCAGTGAACCATGTATGGTTCAGTGAACCATGTATGGTTCAGTGAACCATGTATGGTTCAGTGAACCATACATGGTTTAGTGGACCATAGTGGCATTGTGCTACTGTTCAGCTTGTACATATTGATCACTAAATCTTAGGTCGGGGAACCGGGGGTAAATTACCCCAAACGGGGTAATAATGAGAAGTCTCGGGGGTAATGAAGTCTCTATAAACATATAAATAAAACTGCACAAAAAACTATTATTTAATAAGCGAGGCAAATTATGAAAGTTAAATTTGTTCAAACAAATCATTTTTAGATAAATGGTTCAGAGAATTGACAAGTTGATGAATAATTTTTAGTCTAGTGGGTAATTTCCCGGTACACAAATTTCTTTCGGGGTAATACTCAAAAAAGTTCGCTGACCTCTGGGTTCTGAGTGCCAGGAGGAAGTAAACAACAACAACTGCGCTCCTTCTTGAGAGTGGGATGGTAAAATGACACTGTTTCTTTGGGAGTTTTCTCTATACTTTGTGTTTTGTATTAAAAGTTATCTTTAAAAAGTAGCATATTTAGAAAAGATGATGAGTCCTCCTCGTCTTCCAAGTGTAATAGTGAGAGGTTTCACTGCATCAAGCTTTTTGAAATCGGTAAGATTGAACTCTGTGCGTACTATGACTAAGTTAGGTTAGGTGAATCATCAGGAAACAGGTGAAGTGTTTCCTGACGCGGGTCTTAGTTATATGATGACCCACAACCTGGTTGAAGAAGCGACACTAACAATGGTTCACGAAATCGTAATAAGACGATTGCTAACAAATCAGGGAACTGGTGGGATTTGAACCCATGGCGAGGGAGTCCTAAAACTCACTCGTAATAGGTTCAAGTCCCACCCGTTCCTTGGTGGGATATTAACTATGTCTATGTGATACACCAGAACCTTCGCTCTCGCTTCAAGGTCTGGAGAAAAATACATTTGTTTCTTCATAAGCATGACAAGAGTGAGTGAAGATGTCTGGAAGCAGCCACCATCCAGCTCGCAGAAACAAGAGTACATATCAGGGGAATGTACATGTTAGTGAAGGCCAGGCAGGGGTGTGCACTGTCAACAATGAACCAGGAAAATAACAACGTTTTAATCCCAACATTTAAGATTCCGTAACACTAATTACTTACTATCCCTCACCTCCACATTCCCCGACCTCCACAACCCCTGACCTCCACATGCCCTGACCCCTCACATGCCCTGATCTCCACATGCCCTGACCCTCACATGCCCCGACCTCCACATGATCTGAGCTCCACATGCCCTGACCCTCACATGCTCTGACCTTCACATGCCCCGACCTTCACATGCCCCGACCTTCATATGCCCCGACCTCCACATGCCCTGACCTCCACATGACCTGAGCTCCACATGCCCTGACCTCTACATGCCCTGACCCCTCATATGCCCTGACCTCCACATGCCCTGACCTCCACATGCCCTGACCTCCACATGCCCTGACCTCCACATACCCTGACCCTCACACTGGGATTCTGCATGCTTTATAACGCAGCGTTATTCTATGTACTTAACATAGCAAGAAAACAGGAGAGGTATAACAGTGTAGAAGAGGAGAGGTAGAAGAGAGCAGAGGTAAGAAGAGAGGTAGAAGAGAGTAGATGTAAGAGGAGAGGTAGAAGAGGTAGAGGTAAGAGGAGAGGTAGAAGAGGTAGAGGTAAGAGAAGAGGTAGAAGAGGTAGAGGTAGAAGAGAGTAGAAGTAATAGGAGAGGTAGTAAGGGTAGAGGTAAGAGGAGAGGTAGAAGAGGTAGAGGTATGAGGAGAGGTAGAAGAGGTAGAGGTAGTAAGGGTAGAGGTAAGAGGAGAGTTAGAAGAGAGTAGAGGTAAGCAGAGAAGTAGAAGAAAGTAGAGGTGTTGTAAGTAGCGTGTGTATGTCCAGTGTGTGCCAGCACACTTAACAACACTTCACTAAGTGTACCTAGATAAGGGTCTTGAGTTGCTGTGTTGCACAACGATCAACATCACCAGGTCAACATTGCAACTGAATTAGTCCAGAGAGGTGGTAAATAATGCATGGGTGGGGGGTTATCAGGGCTGGGGCAGGAAGTTAGAGGGGGATTTGTAAGGGGGTAATGGAGGGGACGAGGTGGGTATTCGGGAGGGAAAGTGAAGGGGAGGCATAGGATGGAGAGAATATGGAGATAGGAAGGGGAGTAGTAGGAGATAAGGAAACCGGAGGTGGAACGGGAATTTGAGGAAAGAAGAGCATAGTGAAAATAGGGAGGGAGGGAGGGAGGGAGGTAGAAGAGGGAGGGAGGTAGGGAGGGAGGTAGGGAGGGAGGGAGGGAGGGAGAAGAGGGAGGGAGGGAGGGAGGTAGAAGAGGGAGGGAGGTAGGGAGGAAGGTAGGGAGGGAGGTAGGGAGGGAGGTAGGGAGGGAGGTAGGGAGGGAGGTAGGCAGGGAGGGAGGGAGGGAGAAGAGGGAGGGAGTTAGGGAGGGAGGGAGGGAGGTAGAAGAGGGAGGGAGGGAGGTAGAAGAGGGAGGGAGGGAGGTAGAAGAGGGAGGGAGGGAGGTAGAAGAGGGAGGGAGGGAGAAGAGGGAGGGAGTTAGGGAGGGAGGGAGTTAGGGAGGGAGGGAGGGAGGTAGAAGAGGGAGGGAGGGAGGTAGAAGAGGGAGGGAGGGAGGGAGGTAGAAGAGGGAGGGAGAAGAAGGAGGGAGTTAGGGAGGGAGGGAGGGAGGTAGAAGAGGGAGGGAGGGAGGTAGAAGAGGGAGGGAGGGAGGTAGAAGAGGGAGGGAGGGAGGTAGAAGAGGGAGGGAGGGAGGTAGAAGAGGGAGGGAGGGAGTTAAGGTGGACATAGATGAGGGAATAAATAGCAACATAAGTAAATTTGCTGATGACACCAAAATAGGCCGTCCAATTCATTCAAATGAGGACATTATAGCACTCCAGGACGATTTGAATAGACTGATGCAGTGGTCGGAGAAGTGGCAGATGCAGTTTAATGTAAACAAATGCAAAGTTCTAAATGTTGGGCAGGACAATAACCATGCCACATATAAACTGAATAATGTAGATCTTAATATTAGTGATTGCGAGAAGGATTTAGGAGTTCTGGTTAGTAGTAATCTGAAACCAAGGCAACAGTGCATAAGTGTTCGCAATAAAGCTAACAAAATCCTTGGCTTCATATCAAGAAGTATAAATAATAGAAGTCCTCAGGTTGTTCTTTAACTCTATATATCCTTGGTTAGACCTCATCTAGATTATGCTGCACAGTTCTGGTCACCGTATTACAGAATGGATACAAATGCTCTGGAAAACGTACAAAGAAGGATGACAAAGTTGATCCCATGTATCAGAAATCTTCCCTGTGAGGATAGACTGAGGACCCTGGATCTGCACTCTCTAGAAAGGCGTAGAATTAAGGGGGATATGATTGAGGTGTATAAATGGAAAACAGGAATAAATAAAGGGGATGTAAATAGCGTGCTGAAAATATCCAGCCAAGACAGGACTCGCAGCAATGGTTTCAAGTTGGAAAAGTTCAGATTCAGGAAGGATATAGGAAAGCACTGGTTTGGTAATAGAGTTGTGGATGAGTGGAACAAACTCTTGAGTACCATCATAGAAGCTAAAACGTTGTGTAGTTTTAAAAATAGGTTAGATAAATACATGAGTGGGTGTGGGTGGGTGTGAGTTGGACTTGACTAGCTTGTGCTAGTGGGTCTGATGCCGTGCAACTTCCTTAAGAGGTATAAGCCAGTAAGGGACTTGGACTTGCCTTGCATGGGACAGTAGGCCTGCTGCAGTGTTTCTTCTTATGTTCTTATGTATGTTAAGATTATTTGGGACTCAGCAAAATTTATTAGGACGCAACAAAATTACTTAGAACACAGCAAAATTATGTAGGACGCATCAAAATGAGTAGTTTCCGTCATTATTAGTAAGATGGCTTCTGGTTCTTAAGACGGGAATATTTCTTTTTGCGTGTAGCACATTGGTTTAAGCTCGGTGTTTAGCACGGGTATTTGAGTACAAAAACTCTGGTATGCAGTCTGATGTTTCACCTATGTAGTATTTATCACATCCTCTGCACGGGATTTTGTGTATGCATACTGCAGTGTTGTGGTGATTTTTGCATTTGGGTTTCATTAATTTATGAATGGGTTTGGACGTGATATGGGTTTGGACGTGATATGGGTTTGGACGTGATAGCAGCCACTTAGATGTTGCCCAGATAGAGGTGCTCTATGTAGGAGGAATTGTTGGTGGCTCGTGGCTTCCCTGGCCTTGTTGACACTTGTGCTCTCTGAAGTCTGAAATGTAGAAGGTATATTCTAACTCCATAAGAATACCAGTGATGGTGTTGCAGTTATTATCAAGTACAGCACCATTATCTAAGTGGCAAGAGGATACAAATCCACTAAGTACACCACTTTTTTGAACATTTATTTCAGTGTTAGAGTTTTTTTTTATACCTAGTATTTGAGAATGCTCTCCTTTCCATCCAGAAAGGCCCTTGGCACTGGGTCATAAGATTTGTTCGGACTTTTAACCCGGGGAATTGTTATCCACCCAGGATAACCCGAGAAAGTCAGTGCGTCATCGAGGACTGTCTTGTCTTATTTCCATTTTTTTTATGAAATATTTATTACAAGAAGGCTAATAATATCCCCCAGGATGCGACCCACACCAGTCTACTAACATCCAGGTACCTACTTACTGCTAGGTGAACAGGGATAGTAAATGTAAGGAAACATGCCCAACATTTCCTCAAGGCAGGTAACTGAACCACGTTGCCTACCCAGCCTCGGGTCACCTTAAGAGGGTGGAAGTGTGTGAGTAGTTTGTAGGTAGAGGTTAGTGCCTCTTCTCTGTGCTGAGCAGCATTCTTCCCTCTGGGTGCTGCCTGGTAGTTCAGAACCCAGCGCCTCTACTCGCATAAATGGTGGAGGTATTTCCCCTTTCGTCTAAATTTGCTGATATTTATGACCAGTGACATGGAATGAATTGTGAATATTGATTGTGACTGAA
Organism: Cherax destructor; assembly: GCA_009830355.1. Taxonomy (NCBI): domain Eukaryota; kingdom Metazoa; phylum Arthropoda; class Malacostraca; order Decapoda; family Parastacidae; genus Cherax; species Cherax destructor. The sequence continues at coordinate 18,727 of WNWK01010792.1, read as the reverse complement.
AAGTTTCACTTGCTTAATGATTATGATTTCTGTAATATGATAGTGTTTTGATGATGGCAGTAGCTACTGGATAATGATCGTGTTAATTAAGTAATGTTAAAAATGGCTTATTTTAAAGCACTGGAAGACCAAACATTTCTATTATTTTTTATCTAAAATGTAACTACGATCATCTAGGATGGGAAATGCATCATTTTGTTTAGTCTCAAGGATGAATAAATGAAATTGAAAGAAACCCATAGTATTTCTTTTCTTATGCCAAATCAAAGTCGAGAACAACATCCAGTATTGGTCCCTTACTTAAACGGAATGGGCAAGGAAATGAGTGAGTTACTAAAGTCCCAGTATGACTCAGTTTTTAGCGAGCCGCTAACCAGACTGAAAGTCGAAAACCTAAATGAATTTTTTATGAGAGTGCCACAGAACTTGGCAGATGCATGCCTATCTGACATCCTGACGCCAAATGACTTCGAAGAGGTGATAAATGACATGCTCATGCACTTCGCTCCAGACCCCGACTCATGGAACTCCGTGTTCATCAAGAACTGCAAGAAGCCCCTATCACGTGCTTTTAACATTCTATGGAGAGGGAGCATGGACACTGGGATCGTCCCACAGTTACTAAAAACAACAGACATAGCCCCACTCCACAAAGGCGGCAGTAAAGCAATAGCAAAGAACTACAGACCAATAGCGCTAACGTCCTATATCATAAAAATCTTTGAAAGGGTTCTAAGAAGCAAGATCGCCACTCATCTAGATAACCATCAATTACACAACACAGGGCAGCATGGGTTTACAGCAGGTCGCTCCTGTCTGTCCCAACTACTGGACCACTACGACAAGGTTCTGGATGCGCTAGAAGACAAACAGGATGCAGATGTTATATACACAGACTTTGCAAAAGCCTTTGACAAGTGTGACCATGGTGTGATAGCACACAAAATGCGTGATAAAGAAATAACAGGAAAAGTTGGCAGATGGATCTATAATTTCCTAACAAATAGAACACAAAGAATAGTAGTCAACAGAGTAAAGTCTGAGGCGGCTACAGTGAAAAGCTCTGTTCCACAAGGCACAGTACTCACTCCCATCTTGTTCCTCATCCTCATATCGGACATAGACAGGGATATAAGCCACAGTGCCGTGTCTTCCTTTGCAGATGACACCCGAATCTGTATGACAGTGTCCACCGTTGAAGACACTGCAAGACTCCAAGCAGACATAAACCAAATCTTTAAATGGACTGCAGAAAACAATATGAAGTTCAATGGTGAGAAATTTCAATTACTCCGATATGGAAAACGTGAGGAAATTAAAATTTCATTGGAGTATAAAATAAATTACAACCACACAATAGAGCGAAAAACTAATGTCAAAGACCTGGGAGTGATCATTTCAGAGGATCTCACCTTCAAGGACCATAACACTGTAGCAATCGCATCTGCTAGAAAAATGACAGGATGGATAATGAGAACCTTCAAAACCAGGGATGCCAAGCCCATGTTGACACTTTTCAGGTCGCTTGTTCTATCTAGGCTGGAATATTGCTGCACACTAACTGCACCTTTCAAGGCGGGTGAAATTGCTGACCTTGAAAATGTGCAGAGAACCTTCACCGCACGCATAAGTGCGATAAACCACGTCAATTACTGGGAACGCTTGAAGTTCCTAAACCTGTACTCCCTAGAACGCAGGCGGGAGAGATACATTATTATATACACTTGGAAAATCCTAGAGGGATTAGTACCAAACTTGCACACGAGAGTCACTCCCTACGAAAGCAAAAGACTCGGCAGACGATGCAACATCCCCCCAATGAAAAGCAGGGGTGCCACTAGCACGTTGAGGGACAACACAATTAGTGTCATGGGCCCAAGACTGTTCAACTGCCTCCCAGCATACATAAGGGGGATTACCAATAGACCCCTGGCTGTCTTCAAGCAGGCACTGGACAGGCACCTAAAGGCAGTGCCTGACCAGCCGGGCTGTGGTTCATACGTCGGACTGCGTGCGGCCAGCAGTAACAGCCTGGTTGTTCAGGCTCTGATTCACCATGAGGCCTGGTCACAGACCGGGCCGCGGGGGCGTTGACCCCCGGAACTCTCTCCAGGTAAACTCCAGGTAAACATGGGTTGAGTTGGCTTCGGATGAGTTGAAGGCTGAGAAGCGTCAGTGTAATGAGAATGTTGTCAATATATCACAGACTGTTTATGGAGGATTGAATAATATCTGCCAAGAGGTCCATTTCCAGTACTTCCATGTGTAGAGTATTAGTGTTGATGGGGAATCCCATTTCCACTGCAGTGTTTTTGTCAGTACATTGTGTTGTTGAGAGTGACGTAGTTGAATTTTACGCCCAGTTTCGTTAGGGAGATGAAATCAAGGTAAAGTTTAGATAGATCAAGGTGGAGCTGAATGTCCCTGCAGCATAATGATTTGGTCAGGAAGTCTGCGTATACAGAGAGATATTATGTCTAAGGTGGCTAACTTTTTGCTTCTTATATTGATACCACGAACACATGTGGTAAATACACTTCCCACATCTTCCCCACAACACCCTTCCCCACACTGTCCTCAAAATCTCTCTTGATACCTTCCTCACACCCCTCTCCCCACCTACATTCTCTCCCCACACCATTCACATATCATTTTCCTTCCCCTTGCCACCATGTACCCTCCATTTCCACACTTCCCCCGCGTCCCTACAGACAAGAAGCAAGTTACACGGGGCTCAGCAGGTCATGGATATTTGACCTCCTCCTGCACCACAGCACGCCACTTTGTTAGGTAAAAGGACACAAGTGCAACTAATGTGACATTTTATTGTGGCAACGTTTCGCTTTCGTGGCCAGGAGCGGAGTCTCGACCCCTGCAACCACAATTAGGTGAGTACTTAACATATTGTAGGTAATTCTACCAATAATAATACAGCTCGTCACTTGCCTAAGACTCACTCCAGGGAGGACTGGCAACCACCTCTCTCTCCTATATCCATCTTTTGCGGGAGCTGTGGCTCCTCTCGGTGACTATGACTTAGTTGTGACGATTTTGAAAAGGAATTCTTTTGACATATGCTAGGCATTTTAACTTGGCCTCTACGTGATTATTTGTGCTTTATTAATGATAGTAGATTTTTTTTATTGGTTTCACCTTCGTTATTTTTGCGTGTTTTATTTATTCTTTATTGCCAAAAGCGCCGAATGTTCTATAGTGAACGTCACCACCACTGAACGCCACGCCCAGAGAGCCCTTCTGAACGTAAGACAAGCCTAGTGGCGCGTCACATTGCTGGTCACATTACTAAGCTGCCTACTACTAGGTCAGTACAGATAGGAAGTGCGTTTGCCTGACGCTCAGCGGACGGAGGATCAAGCCTCCACAACATTTGGGAATATTACGAAAACGTTTCGCCATCCAGTGGCATCTTCAGAGCCTCACAGAGAAGAACAGTGGACCGAAGAAGCTGGTGGCTGGCGAAACGTTTCCGTAATAAACATTCGCAAATGTTGTACAAGTGTCTCAGTCTTCAAGTTATCGGTTTTACTAAACCGTTTATCACATGTGTCAGACACAACAACATCTTGGCATCTTGATACTGTCATGACCTACTTACACCAGTGGATTTTTTCCACTGGTGATGCCGCCTCCTACTGCTTCAACGCACCTGTCAGCAGTTTTCTCAAGATTGATGTACTAAACACATCGACTCCAGGCTGATAGACTGAACACATAGGCTCAAGGCTGATAGAGTGAACACATAGACTCCAGGCTGATAGACTGAACACATAGGCTCAAGGCTGATAGAGTGAACACATAGACTCCAGGCTGATAGACTGAACACATAGGCTCAAGGCTGATAGACTGAACACATAGACTCAAGGCTGATAGACTGAACACATAGACTCAAGGCTGATAGACTGAACACATCGACTCCAGGCTGATAGACTGAACACATAGACTCAAGGCTGATAGACTGAACACATAGGCTCAAGGCTGATAGACTGAACACATCGACTCCAGGCTGATAGACTGAACACATAGGCTCAAGGCTGATAGAGTGAACACATAGACTCAAGGCTGATAGACTGAACACAACGACTCCAGGCTGAGGGACTGATTACCTAAAATTACTCCTCATCTTCCACCATTCTTCTTTGTAATGGACTGAAGAAGCCACTGCCTGGCGAAACGTTTTTGCATGTTGTTCCTTTACACCCATAACCGGAAACAATATGCATTTCCCTACAAAACTTTCCTTAATCTACAAGACGATCAGTGACCCAAGGCTCTGAACAACAACAATGACCCCCGGGATAAAGTCGCCAGAATATGACTTATGGCAGACCGAGTATATATATAGAGTGTATAAAACTGCTCCTTCTGAATTAAGCTGACAAGCGTCACAACCTTCCAAGCCTGGTACATCAAGCGAGTTATTACTTGGCCAGAGTTAATAGGAAGACAATTTTTGGGATGCTGGCCCTGATGCAGGTTACATTACAAAAATAAGTACACGTGTGTAAATTGAGTTAGGTGTCCAAGGAAGGAAATTGGGAAATACCTGCATAAGAAATTTGTAAACTTTAACATATTCAACGTTCTAGGGGAACGAATGAACATAAAAATAAATATTAAGTCCTTGGAGTCTACGCAGTATGAAATTAGGAACGTGTATAGAATTTAATAACTGAATACTGTGTTATGTACTAATGTAAAGCGTAAGTTAGCATAAATACTATGCAACATTTATATAGTATGTATAAGATACTAGTGGAATAAAGGAACAGCCACGTAATTTCCGAGTTTGCTAAACATCGTCCTAGAAGGAAGAACCAAACTAGTAGTGTACAGAAACTATTGCAGAATTGTAGTCAGGCAGAGAGTACTGACACTACTTAATGAGCAGTGTACCTGAGGTAGCAGACGACAGTCATGCTCTTTTGCATATACTTCTACAGTCTTCCCATTATGTCCTTGAATTTGTATTGATAAAGCCACTGGAGGGCGAAACGTCTACAAATAAAGATACTCAGGTTTTAAACATGCGTCCACAATAACATCAATTAACCCACTTATTGACTCTAGGCTCGGCACTTTCTATAATTCCCGACAATGGTGGTGGGTCGTCTGAGATCTCTCCATAAGATGAAGCAGGTTAGCAGCAGGCAGGACGTGAGCACTGAGTGACAGCTGGCAGGACGTGAGCACTGAGTGACAGCAGGCAGGACGTGAGCACTGAGTGACAGCTGGCACGACGTGAGCACTGAGTGACAGCAGGCAGGACGTGAGCACTGAGTGACAGCTGACAGGACGTGAGCACTGAGTGACAGCAGGCAGGACGTGAGCACTGAGTGACAGCTGACAGGACTTGAGCACTGAGTGACAGCTGGCAGGACGTGAGCACTGAGTGACAGCTGACAGGACGTGAGCACTGAGTGACAGCTGGCAGGACGTGAGCACTGAGTGACAGCAGGCAGGACGTGAGCACTGAGTGACAGCTGACAGGACGTGAGCACTGAGTGACAGCTGACAGGACGTGAGCACTGAGTGACAGCTGACAGGACGTGAGCACTGAGTGACAGCTGGCAGGACGTGAGCACTGAGTGACAGCTGACAGGACGTGAGCACTGAGTGACAGCTGACAGGACGTGAGCACTGAGTGACAGCTGACAGGACGTGAGCACTGAGTGACAGCTGACAGGACGTGAGCACTGAGTGAGAGCTGACAGGGCGTGAGCACTGAGTGACAGCTGACAGGACGTGAGCACTGAGTGACAGCTGACAGGACGTGAGCACTGAGTGACAGCTGGCAGGACGTGAGCACTGAGTGACAGCTGACAGGACGTGAGCACTGAGTGACAGCTGGCAGGACGTGAGGACTGAGTGACAGCTGACAGGACGTGAGCACTGAGTGACAGCTGACAGGACGTGAGCACTGAGTGACAGCTGACAGGACTTGAGCACTGAGTGACAGCTGGCAGGACGTGAGCACTGAGTGACAGCTGACAGGACGTGAGCACTGAGTGACAGCTGGCAGGACGTGAGCACTGAGTGACAGCAGGCAGGACGTGAGCACTGAGTGACAGCTGACAGGACGTGATCACTGAGTGACAGCTGACAGGACGTGAGCACTGAGTGACAGCTGACAGAACGTGAGCACTGGTGACAGCTGGCAGGACGTGAGCACTGAGTGACAGCTGACAGGACGTGAGCACTGAGTGACAGCTGACAGGACGTGAGCACTGAGTGACAGCTGACAGGACGTGAGCACTGAGTGACAGCTGACAGGACGTGAGCACTGAGTGAGAGCTGACAGGGCGTGAGCACTGGTGACAGCTGACAGGACGTGAGCACTGAGTGACAGCTGACAGGACGTGAGCACTGAGTGACAGCTGGCAGGACGTGAGCACTGAGTGACAGCTGACAGGACGTGAGCACTGAGTGACAGCTGGCAGGACGTGAGGACTGAGTGACAGCTGACAGGACGTGAGCACTGAGTGACAGCTGACAGGACGTGAGCACTGAGTGACAGCTGACAGGACGTGAGCACTGAGTGACAGCTGACAGGACGTGAGCACTGAGTGACAGCTGGCAGGACGTGAGCACTGAGTGACAGCAGGCAGGACGTGAGCACTGAGTGACAGCAGGCAGGACGTGAGCACTGAGTGACAGCTGGCAGGACGTGAGTACTGAGTGACAGCTGACAGGACGTGAGCACTGAGTTACAGCTGGCAGGACGTGAGCACTGAGTGACAGCTGACAGGACGTGAGCACTGAGTGACAGCTGACAGGACGTGAGCACTGAGTGACAGCTGACAGGACGTGAGCACTGAGTGACAGCTGACAGGACGTGAGCACTGAGTGACAGCTGGCAGGACGTGAGCACTGAGTGACAGCTGGCAGGACGTGAGCACTGAGTGACAGCAGGCAGGACGTGAGCACTGGTGACAGCTGGCAGGACGTGAGCACTGAGTGACAGCTGGCAGGACGTGAGCACTGAGTGACAGCTGGCAGGACGTGAGCACTGAGTGACATCTGGCAGGACGTGAGCACTGAGTGACAGCTGGCAGGACGTGAGCACTGAGTGACATCTGGCAGGACGTGAGCACTGAGTGACAGCTGGCAGGACGTGAGCACTGAGTGACAGCTGGCAGGACGTGAGCACTGAGTGACAGCTGGCAGGACGTGAGCACTGAGTGACAGCTGGCAGGACGTGAGCACTGAGTGACAGCTGGCAGGACGTGAGCACTGAGTGACAGCAGGCACTTTCCTGCACATTCCGCCCGAAATTCATCTACCAATCTTTGTAGCTTCTCTTTAGAATCTCCCAAAAGCACTGCGTTGTCGGCAAAAAGCAACTCTGATAACCCCCCACTTTGTATTATATTTATTATCTTTTGATCCCGCTCCTCTCCTCATATCCTTAGTGTTCGCTTTTTTTACTGTACCGTCTTTAAGTCTGTTAAGGAACCCGTAGCACGATCGCTAGCGCACTCAAGCTCACACATTGAGGTCCGGGGGTCGATCCCCGGTACGGTTGGAAAACAACGTGTTTCATTAAGATACCTGCTGTCTAACGTTCACCTGTCAGTAAAATAGGTACCTGGGTGTTAGTCGACTGGTGTGGGTCGCATCCTGGGACAAAACTTATCTAATTTGCCCGAAATGCTCAGCATAACAAGCGACTTTCTATATAGTAGTATGTCACTGATGTCAGCTAGGCCTGTATACCATGTACATGTACTTATAGTAAATAAAAATTATTATTATTATTATTATTATGGTGACATCACACGAATATTTAAAATATTAATGGTTCTTAGAGAGAATAAAAAGAAATCAAAACCGGCAGGAAGGGTAAATTTGGTGTAATTAAATTGAATTAAACCTCACTTCTCTTGATGTGATTTTGCTAAGATTTTTTCACAATTATTTGCGGAAGCTGTCATGGAGGTGGACGGGTTGGCTGACGGGAAGTTCTGACGTATATGATCTCCTTAGCCATCTTTCTAGACATCCTTTTGAAGCCTTTGCCGGATAAAAAAAAGTCCTACGCTAATTGTTGGATGTCTGTCACCATCCAGTGGAACACTGAGACCAATTCTACCAGAAACCTCAGTTTAGTGAAGGTGTACGATCCTAGTGTTGCTAGTAGCCCCTCTTACTGAGAGAGTCTCACAGCTGCAACACAGTGATACCAGCTGCAACACAGTGATACCAGCTGCAACAAAAGTGATACCAGCTGCAACACAGTGATACCAGCTGTAACACAAGTGATACCAGCTGCAACACAGTGATACCAGCTGCAACACAAGTGATACCAGCTGTAACACAGTGATACCAGCTGCAACACAGTGATACCAGCTGCAACACAGTGATACCAGCTGTAACACAGTGATACCAGCTGCAACACAGTGATACCAGCTGCAACACAAGTGATACCAACTGCAACACAGTGACACCAGCTGCAACAAAAGTGATACCAGCTGCAATACAGTGATACCAGTTGCAACACAAATGATACCAGCTGCAACACAAGTGATACCAGCTGCAACATAGTGTTACCAGCTGCAACACAGTGATACCAGCTGCAACACAGCGATACCTGAGGCTACACAATGATACCAGATGCAACACAGTGCCACCAACTACAACACAGTGCCACCAACTACAACACAGTGCCACCAACTACAACACAGTGCCACCAACTACAACACAGTGCCACCAACTACAACACAGTGCCACCAACTACAACACAGTGCCACCAGCTACAACACAGCTCCGGGATCTGCATAATATAAAAAAGTAGATTTCTCTTTCCTTAGTGCCTATCAGTATGAAGATTAAATGCCAGAATAAGTGCATATTTCTCGTATTCATAGGCCTACATGGAAAAAATTAAGCATCAAGGGATGCATGTAAAAGACAGCCCTTGGCTGGCTTGAAAAGTTATCATTATTCCCTCCTGTCACACCAGCCAGGTAATCCTGGTAATCCAGATGTGATCCAATTATAGTCTTGGAGGAACCAGGAAGGAGCCGAAAGAGTCACTCATGCCACAGAAAAAAATATCGACCATTTTCAGAGATTTTTTGACGCCACGTGAGATGGATTTTTGGACATGTTTTAATATCGATATTAAGTACTTCACCGCCCCGCTGTTTGGCTAATATTACGAACACAGGTGTAGCCTAGTGGCCTGCACACCTGGTTGTAGCACGATAACCAAGTTAGAAACCAGGAACAAGCAAAATACAACAAAGAGTAAATACTTATTTATTTCCTTCGCGAAACAGCAAGCAATTATATGTACAATATTTTCAAAGGATATGTAAAGAAAGGCAGTTTGTAAACAAGAGACACATTAAGAACCATCTTAGTCCAGACTTGGAGTTAAGTCTGCCAGTGTTCCTTCACGAGTGTTCTACGTCGCTTCACAACTTGGGGAAGCTTCCTTGTGATTGGCTGGTTGAACCAAGGTGCTAGCATAACGAGGGGGCCCCGATCACCATACCCTTAGCACCTGGTTCACTGGTCGGCAGGGCAGCCATTATGGGTGTGTGTCGTACGCTGAATAAAACGTAACATAATCTTAGCATGACACAGCTACTGCCTGGGACAAGGAGCACACACACACACACACACATGGATGCAATAAGATCACAGTAAACAGGTGATATCATATGAAAAATAATCACAGTGAAAAAATAATGAAAGTGCAAACCCTTTTGTGATTACTTACATTATCAGGAATATTCCTTAAGAATGTGAAAAATCACGAAAGCGCTTGTAATTTTCAATATTTTTTACTGTGATTATTTTGCATATATATATATATATATATATATATATATATATATATATATATATATATATATATATATATATATATATATATATATATGCGTTACCTGCATTTCTGTCTTCGTGTTTGGCTTCCAGTGGATTAGTCAAGAGGATTGTCCCTGAACGTTTGAGAGGTGTGGTGGGAGCTCAAGACCCCAAGTTCATTGAAGCAGCAGTGCAGTGGGACATCCTGGCAGACTCCTCCAGTAGACCAGCTCCTCCCAAAGAGCACAAACAGTCCCACTGGGACAAACCGATCATGGAAAAATTTCCAACACAATGCTCACCAACGCTTCAGGAAAGGACAAAGCTCGTCTCCTAGCGGTGAAGGCACCACACTCAGGAGATTTCCTTCCTGCTGTTCCCAATTCCTCTCTGGGGACTCGACTCGACCCACAGGCCATTCGGATTGGTGTTGCTCTTCGCCTAGCCGCCCCCATACTCACCGAACATAGGTGTATTTGCGGCAGGGCGACGGCTGACCAATTCGGACTTCATGGTCTAGTGTGTCACACATCAGAAGGGAAGTATGCTAGACATGAGGAGGTCAATGACATCATAAAGAGAAGCCTCGCCACAGCCCGTTGCCCAGCTCAACAGGAACCCCAAGTGCAGAGGTCTGATGGAAGTCAAAAGCGTCCTGATGGAGCCAATATGCTACCCTGGAAAGATGGTAAGCAGATTGCTTGGGACTACACCTGTGCTGCCACATTGGCAGACACCTACCTGCCACACTCCTTAGCCGAAGGGGGTGGAGCTGCCAGCCACAGGGAGACCCAGAAGACCCGCAAATATGAAGACCTTCCCTCTTGCTATAACTTCATCCCAATAGGGTCGGAGACCCATGGAGCATGGGGCAAGTGTGCTCTAAAGTTTCTCAAGGAGCTGGGTGGAAAACTCATCATAGAAACCAAGGACCACAGGGCGACCAGTTTCCTCTTTCAGAGACTCAGTGTTGCGATCCAGAGGGAAAATGCCTGCAGTATTCTGGGCACGCGGCCCACTGCCGGGGAGTTGGACGAAGTATTTGACATGTAGCTCTGAGTTATCTATGTTGTTTTACTCCCCATTGTATTTTGTCTTGAAATAAAGTTTGTAAAAAAAAAAAAGATGGGGTGGTAGGGGAAGTGGAATATTCAAATGGCTTCAGAAAGAAATCTAAATATTCTTCCTTGAAGTCTTTTTATCCACTTGTCCGAGGCAATGGGTCCACAAATATATATATATATATATATATATATATATATATATATATATATATATATATATATATATATATATATATATATATATATATATATACATATATATATATGTATAATTTCTTTGAAGGAAGAAAGCGTGTGGTGGTGAAGTAAGCGAGATACAAGACAACATATAAGCTACAGTGTGAAGCACTGCTCCAGCTTCTACATGAAGAGTCATACACTACAATTAGGCTACAAACCTACGTGGCAGAGAGTAAACACAACAAGCAAGCCAAAAGCACCATCAAGTTCTCGTATTAATTATGAGAGTAGCTTATAAGGAAGTATTTTGAAGATTGTCACAATACAAAATGTATAATTTGAGAGACACTGAGAACTGATAAAAGGGAGTGGGGGGGAGGTCGTAATAAAGCCTTCACTGCCACAAATACGAAATACAAATGCGAAAAATTTTCATATCACTTCGAAAACAAACTTATCTCAGGAGGGAGTTAATGGAAGCCACTGCATGGACTAGGATGTCACCTGTTTGATATAACTACTTTTCCTAAATGTTTAGGCAAGATGCCGTTCAGGAGACACAAGGATGTCATAGCCACGACAGCTGGTGTTGTGTCTTACCTCTCAAGGACATTGCCGTTATGTGCCAGTAGTCGCACTGCGGTGCTCCTCTATTCTTATGCTGTGAAAAATAATGCATATGCATAATCAAAACACGAGAAAACGAATCACGACGGAGTGTAAATAGAGCGAGACACGTATACCTCCAATTGTCAGTGTGTCATATACCGGTTGCTTACTATAATCCGTGTCTTCAGGTTATAAAGGATCCTTGATGTTTGTGGACCGGTGAATGGCGGCTTTAATAAACCTAATATACTCGACACTCACTAAAACTCGACACTCACTAAAACTCGACACTCACTAAAACTTCACAAATTAATTAACTTCACTGCCTTGACTTAGGATGTTGCTCACTGAGCAGACAAGTTGTCACCCAGCACACCACCTCGCACAAGCCTAGTGCCAGGAGAGCCAGCACACACCACCTCTCACAAGCCTAGTGCCAGGAGAGCCAGCACACACCACCTCTCACAAGCCTAGTGCCAGGAGAGCCAGCACACACCACCTCTCACAAGCCTAGTGCCAGGAGAGCCAGCACACCACCTCTCACAAGCCTAGTGCCAGGAGAGCCAGCACACCACCTCTCACAAGCCTAGTGCCAGGAGAGCCAGCACACACCACCTCTCACAAGCCTAGTGCCAGGAGAGCCAGCACACACCACCTCTCACAAGCCTAGTGCCAGGAGAGCCAGCACACCACCTCTCACAAGCCTAGTGCCAGGAGAGCCAGCACACCACCTCTCACAAGCCTAGTGCCAGGAGAGCCAGCACACCACCTCTCACAAGCCTAGTGCCAGGAGAGCCAGCACACACCACCTCTCACAAGCCTAGTGCCAGGAGAGCCAGCACACCACCTCTCACAAGCCTAGTGCCAGGAGAGCCAGCACACACCACCTCTCACAAGTCTAGTGCCAGGAGAGCCAGCACACACCACCTCTCACAAGCCTAGTGCCAGGAGAGCCAGCACACCACCTCTCACAAGCCTAGTGCCAGGGGAGAAAGCACACCACCTCTTACAAGTCTAGTGCCAGGAGAGCCAGCACACACCACCTCTCACAAGTCTAGTGCCAGGAGAGCCAGCACACCACCTCTCAAAGCCTAGTGCCAGGAGAGCCAGCACACCACCTCTCACAAGCTTAGTGCCAGGAGAGCCAGCACACCACCTCTCACAAGCCTAGTGCCAGGAGAGCCAGCACACCACCTCCACAAGCCTAGTGCTAGGAGAGCCAGCACACACCACCTCTCACAAGCCTAGTGCCAGGAGAGCCAGCACACCACCTCTCACAAGCCTAGTGCCAGGAGAGCCATCACACCACCTCTCACAAGCCTAGTGCCAGGGGAGAAAGCACACCACCTCTTACAAGTCTAGTGCCAGGAGAGCCAGCACACCACCTCTCACAAGCCTAGTGCCAGGAGAGCCAGCACACACCACCTCTCACAAGTCTAGTGCCAGGAGAGCCAGCACACCACCTCTCACAAGCCTAGTGCCAGGGGAGACAGCACACCACCTCTCACAAGCCTAGTGCCAGGAGAGCCAGCACACACCACCTCTCACAAGCTTAGTGCCAGGAGAGCCAGCACACCACCTCTCACAAGCCTAGTGCCAGGAGAGCCATCACACCACCTCTCACAAGCCTAGTGCCAGGAGAGCCAGCACACCACCTCTCACAAGCCTAGTGCCAGGAGAGCCAGCACACACCACCTCTCACAAGTCTAGTGCCAGGAGAGCCAGCACACACCACCTCTCACAAGCCTAGTGCCAGGAGAGCCAGCACACCACCTCTCACAAGTCTAGTGCCAGGGGAGAAAGCCCACCACCTCTTACAAGTCTAGTGCCAGGAGAGCCAGCACACACCACCTCTCACAAGCCTAGTGCCAGGAGAGCCAGCACACCACCTCTCACAAGCCTAGTGCCAGGGGAGAAAGCACACCACCTCTCACAAGCCTAGTGCCAGGAGAGCCAGCACACACCACCTCTCACAAGCCTAGTGCCAGGAGAGCCAGCACACCACCTCTCACAAGCCTAGTGCCAGGAGAGCCAACACACCACCTCTCACAAGTCTAGTGCCAGGAGAGCCAGCACACACCACCTCTCACAAGCCTAGTGCCAGGGGAGCCAGCACACACCACCTCTCAAAGCCTAGTGCCAGGAGAGCCAGCACACACCACCTCTCACAAGCCTAGTGCCAGGAGAGCCAGCACACCACCTCTCACAAGCCTAGTGCCAGGAGAGCCAGCATACACCACCTCTCATAAACCTAGTGCCAGGAGAGCCAGCACACACCACCTCTCATAAACCTAGTGCCAGGAGAGCCAGCACACACCACCTCTCATAAACCTAGTGCCAGGAGAGCCAGCACACACCACCTCTCACAAGCCTAGTGCCAGGAGAGCCAGCACACACCACCTCTCACAAGTCTAGTGCCAGGAGAGCCAGCACACCACCTCTCACAAGCCTAGTGCCAGGAGAGCCAGCACACCACCTCTCACAAGCCTAGTGCCAGGAGAGCCAGCACACACCACCTCTCACAAGCCTAGTGCCAGGAGAGCCAGCACACACCACCTCTCACAAGCCTAGTGCCAGGAGAGCCAGCACACCACCTCTCACAAGCCTAGTGCCAGGAGAGCCAGCACACACCACCTCTCACAAGCCTAGTGCCAGGAGAGCCAGCACACCACCTCTCACAAGCCTAGTGCCAGGAGAGCCAGCACACCACCTCTCACAAGCCTAGTGCCAGGAGAGCCAGCACACACCACCTCTCACAAGCCTAGTGCCAGGAGAGCCAGCACACCACCTCTCACAAGCCTAGTGCCAGGAGAGCCAGCACACACCACTCTCACAAGCCTAGTGCCAGGAGAGCCAGCATACACCACCTCTCATAAACCTAGTGCCAGGAGAGCCAGCACACACCACCTCTCATAAACCTAGTGCCAGGAGAGCCAGCATACACCACCTCTCACAAGCCTAGTGCCAGGAGAGCCAGCACACACCACCTCTCATAAACCTAGTGCCAGGAGAGCCAGCACACACCACCTCTCATAAACCTAGTGCCAGGAGAGCCAGCACACACCACCTCTCATAAACCTAGTGCCAGGAGAGCCAGCACACCACCTCTCACAAGCCTAGTGCCAGGAGAGCCAGCACACACCACCTCTCACAAGCCTAGTGCCAGGAGAGCCAGCACACCACCTCTCACAAGCCTAGTGCCAGGAGAGCCAGCACACACCACCTCTCACAAGCCTAGTGCCAGGAGAGCCAGCACACCACCTCTCACAAGCCTAGTGCCAGGAGAGCCAGCACACCACCTCTCACAAGCCTAGTGCCAGGAGAGCCAGCACACCACCTCTCACAAGCCTAGTGCCAGGAGAGCCAGCACACCACCTCTCACAAGCCTAGTGCCAGGAGAGCCAGCACACACCACCTCTCATAAACCTAGTGCCAGGAGAGCCAAAATTCAACACCCCGAGAAAAGGCCCAGGAGTTGGAGATCAACACTATCAAGGATCACAGGAACTTTGGACCAACACCAAGGATCACAGAAGCTTTGGATCAACACCATCGAGGATCATCACAGAAGCTTTGGATCAACACCATCGAGGATCATCACAGAAGCTTTGGATCAACACCATCGAGGATCATCACAGGAGCTTTGGATCAACACCATCGAGGATCATCACAGGAGCTTTGGATCAACACCATCGAGGATCATCACAGGAGCTTTGGATCAACAAAAAGGATCACAGAAGCTTTGGATCAACACCAAGGATCACATAAACTTTGGCTCAGCAACCATCAAGGATCACATGAACTTTGGATCAGCAACATCAAGGATCCCATTGTTTCCAGTGTTGCCAGCATTGCCAGTGTTTCCAGTGTTGCCAGTATTGCCAGTGTTTCTCAACGTTGCCAGTGTTGTCAGTGTTTCCAGTGTTGCCAGTGTTTCCAGTGTTGCTAGTGTTGCCAGTGTTTCCAGTGTTGCCAGTGTTTTTCAGTGTTTCCCAGTGTTGCCAGTGTTTCCAGTGTTGCTAGTGTTGCCAGTGTTTCTCAACGTTGCCAGTGTTGTCAGTGTTTCCAGTGTTGCTAGTGTTGCCAGTGTTTCCAGTGTTGCCAGTGTTTTTCAGTGTTTCCCAGTGTTGCCAGTGTTTCCAGTGTTGCTAGTGTTGCCAGTGTTTCTCAGTGTTGCCAGTGCTTCCAGTATTGCCAGTGTTTCTCAGTGTTGTCAGTTTTGTCAGTGTTTCCAGTGTTGCCAGTGTTTTTCAGTGTTTCCCAGTGTTGCCAGTGTTTCCAGTGTTGCTAGTGTTGCCAGTGTTTCTCAGTGTTGCCAGTGCTTCCAGTATTGCCAGTGTTTCTCAGTGTTGTCAGTTTTGTCAGTGTTTCCAGTGTTGCCAGTGTTTCGCAGTGTTACCAGTGTTTCTAGTGTTTCCAGTGTTGCTAGTGTTGCCAGTGTTTCTCAGTGTTGCCAGTGTTTCCAGTGTTGCTAGTGTTTCTCAGTGTTTCCAGTGTTGCCAGTGTTTCCAGTGTTGCCAGTGTTTCCAGTGTTGCCAGTGTTTCCCAGCTCTCATATATTAATACTTGTCCAGTTGCTGGGTGTGCTGGACTCTTTTATCGTGTTTATAGCTTTAATAGAGACAATTAGATATGATAGCCCCATTAAATTTACCATTCATTATATATAATGGCTTCTGCCCCATGGACCCATAAATGGTCACTTCATTTTTCGTGTAAAAGTCCATTACACATCACTTAAAAATGTGATAGGGCATTATATCCATTATATAGTACCTTGTTGTACTGGATAAACAATGAAAGGGGAACTGACACCATAACAATCATTATAGATTATAAACCACGGAAAGGATGGGGGTTGAACCCATGGCTAGTGAGTCGTACAACTCCAGGCCAGTGCGTAAACCACTTGGCCTGGAGTAAACTGGTAAACATTCACATGACAAGTAATTATAGATAACCTTTGTGTTCTGCAACAATGATAATCTGGACAAGTGGTTAACCCACTGGCCTGGAGTTTTACGACTCGCTCGCCATGGGTTCGAATCCCTCCCGATTGTGGTTTGTTTCTGTGGCATGCAAAGATTGTTACAATTTATTCGGCGTATGTCACACTCCCATATAGGCTGCCTCCCAGCCAGCGAACCGGGTGCTAAGGGTTTAACGATCAATAGGGTACCCGTCGTTAAATCAGGACCTTGGTTCATTGACCAATCACAGGCAAGCTCGCGAAAGTTGAAGCAACTTGGTTCACTTGCGGCAAGCACTGGCAGACTTGCCTACCTGCTGGTTGAGCACTCTCTCTGGCTTCTGCTTTGCCATCTGTCACCGTGGTGTACACTTATTATTATTCTATCTGTACATAGTGTACATACCTGTATATAGTGAGTGAAGGCAAAATATACATTATAGTCTACTGCTGAGTTTGTTTGCTCCATTTAACATTACGACCAGGTCTCACAGGTCATTACGACCAGGTCTCACAGGTCATTACGACCAGGTCTCGCAGGTTATTACGACCAGGTCTCGCAGGTCATTACGACCAGGTCTCACAGGTCATTACGACCAGGTCTCACAGGTCGTTCATTACCTTTGTTTGTAATAGTCTACAATCGTGTTATTACGGCTTCGTGAGTCATGATTAAAGATTATAATTTATTCTTTAAATCCTTGAAAAATATTATATGGAAGGCAGTGAGTAGTATATAAGTTACTTGACTTGTGTCATCACAGTCGACCATCATGAACTGATTTAATGAATAACAAAAAGGCACAATACTTTAACTGGAACAAATATAATCTACCATCGTTTTCCCCAGGCTAATATAGGGTTAAGCTGGTGACTGATGTGTCTGAGAGCAGATGGCATTTCCTCTCTGGCATAGGCCAATGTTAAGGCACAATCGCTTGTATAGGAATGGGATTGTGTTATCATTAGGTCGCTGAAGTAGCAATTCCACAACAATGGTCCAAGTATACTTCCCTGTGGAACACTGTCACCCACTGAGTGTCTTCTCGTTATTAGAGATTAGCAACATTTAGCTGCCTGGGTCTCTACCAGTTGGTGACCCGGCCTTGGCTCCCCACTGGGGGAGTGTCATTGACATTTAAAATGTTATACCATAGGGAGAGGTGTTTGTTCCTCCTCTTCTTCTGGGACCATCGTCCCTAAACCTAGCCACATTCCTCGCCCTCACGGGGCTTGTAGGGAGAAGCTAGGCCTTTGGTCTACTACTAGGAGTGGCAGAAGGTCTTGTAGACTGTCAGTGAGAAGTACTTTGAGAGATCTACCCTTACTCCCTCTCTCCTTCATTCCCTTATTCTTACCCTGTCTTCTTCGCTCCATGCTTGCCCGTGTTCCTCTCTCACACCTTGTCTACTTCCCTACCTCCCTGTCTTCCTCTCTCACACCTTGTCTACTTCCCTACCTCCCTGTATTCCTCTCTCACGCCTTGTCTACCTCCCTACCTCCCTGTCTTCCTCTCTCACACCTTGTCTACTTCCCTACCTCCCTGTCTTCCTCTCTCACACCTTGTCTACTTCCCTACCTCCCTGTCTTCCTCTCTCACACCTTGTCTACTTCCCTACCTCCCTGTCTTCCTCTCTCACACCTTGTCTACTTCCCTACCTCCCTGTCTTCCTCTCTCACACCTTGTCTACTTCCCTACCTCCCTGTCTTCCTCTCTCACACCTTGTCTACCTCCCTGTCTTCCTCTCTCACGCCTTGTCTACCTCCCAACCTCCCTGTCTTCCTCTCTCACACCTTGTCTACTTCCCTACCTCCTGTCTTCTCTCTCACACCTTGTCTACTTCCTACCTCCCTGTCTTCCTCCCTCACACCTTGTCTACTTCCATACCTCCCTGTCTTCCTCTCTCACGCCTTGTCTACTTCCCTACCTCTCTGTTTTCCTCTTTCACACCTTGTCTGCTTCCCTACCTCCCTGTCTTCCTCTCTCACACCTTGTCTACTTCCATACCTCCCTGTCTTCCTCTCTCACACCTTGTCTCTTCCTACCTCCTGTCTTCCTCTCTCACACCTT